>CANYCX011833164.1:0-28136 GCA_948193385.1 Breynia disticha f. nivosa | reverse complement strand
TCCGCATTATTAGAGTTATAAATGGTTTTCATTATTTACCATTCTAAACGTTTTCCAGCTTCCGCGTTTTAAAAGATAATTGTGTATAAATTACTCTGAACTTTATATTATAAGATTTATGTTTAAAAGAAAAAAAAAATAGTGCATTTTCCATCTTTATATAAAAATGAACTTTGAGGATTTGGGGCGTCACAGTGTTAAACCCATTAAGTACACCTACAACACTTACCAAGTTATGTAGTGTATAGGTACTCGTTCATTTTAGAGTCTTATGTGCATTATGGAAAGGATGCATACTTCTTTTGTTTAAGTTTAAGTCATGTTCTTACTATATAGAAAATTTTGAGGAAACACGGGGCGTGCTGGATGGCACAACCACCATGCTCCATATTAGAATAAAACAATGGTCTGGCATGAGCCCGTGTTGAACAACAGGATGGTCGTGCCAACTTTCTGGAATCAAGATAGTAGCTAAGCCGGTCATCGTGCTTCTCAGCACAATGGTGTGTGTGAAATTTTGGAACATCCAATGGCTGGCAGGACTTCGTGCCTATTGGCACGGTGGACGTGTCGACCTATTGGAACTTACAATTCACAACAAATCCAAGACATTTCATTCCACAACACACATACATTTCACTGAACAATTTCCAGCAGCAAGCATTATAACAAAACAGTTTTCGATGGCCATCCCACACAAGATCAAATCCTCGAACATACAAATATCATCAATTCACCAAATTCAATCGTCACATCATGCTCATAAATCACCACATTATGTAATGCACTATGTTTGTCAGTGCAATGCAGACAATGCATGCCCCGAGGACTTCTCTTTTCTTTTCATCTCGAGGAATCTCTCTCTTTTTTTCATTCATTTGACAGATCTCTCTCTCTTTCTGATGGGCTTATCCCCTTTTTTTCTTAATTAGAGCTCTCGCTCTTTTCTTTGTGGACATGTCCCCATTTTAAATCAAGATCTCTTGCTCTTTTTCTCTCGTGGGCTTATCCCCCTTTGTATCATTTCAAACCATGAACACACAAAATGATCATGTTATGTCGTAAAATGAGTCAATATTATAATCCATGCCACACACATTTATATAACTCACCAACCAACATACAAACTCTAAGCATAAACCAACACAAGCTCACATCATCCAAACCATGCAATATAAATGCCACCACCAAAGTACATACATAATAACAATCATTCTTCAAGTCACTTACAATCCAAATTCATCAATCATATTCCATTTATAATTTCACAATCTCATTTAACATCCATATTTCCTTCATTTCTTTACAACATACATTAATCATTCATGCATTAGCCAATAGTTTACCATGGGATACAAGACATACCAAGGTAAGTATGGTTCGGTGCGCTTACCTTGAAATCTTCAAAGTCATATGCTTGGAACTCAACCTCAACTTGGGTTCTGACTTTCATCTCCTACACAAATTCATTTTAAACGCAATTAAATCCCTTTTCAACCATGACCACTGCTAATCTAATCCATTTACTCAAAATCCCTTAATTCTTTCTAAATTTTGCTAACTCTCACAAACCCCACTCAAGATTCCCCTCTCTTCCTTTTAAACCCTAAATTTCCTACATCATTCATTAACTATTCACATCCTCCTAAGTTAGACTAACCCAATTCATCACTAATCTTGATTTTATTCATAACTTCCACAAAGTCCCAACCAAAATTTGCAACATGTAGAAACTTAGACATATGTTAAACTCAACAAGCAGGGTATAGCTCATTACTTTAGTTCTTTAGCTCCACAAACCATAAGAATCTCCCTTCCTCTTGCTAGAAACCTGTGACGCTCATATTTTATTCTAAAATATTTTAAATGATTCAAAAACATGCATATATTATTATTATTATTTTTCTTTTCCTTTAAATCAAAAGAAACAATGCTCAACATTATATATATGTATATATATATGTGCATATGGATTTCAAGAGTTCAATGCATTGAATAAATCACTTATCTGAAAACTATGGAAAATACAATTCACTATTTAAAACAACTCATCCAAATCCTTTCACTTCAAATTAATTTTTCCTACAAGTGCTCCATCGAGCTCACTCATGGAAATCCTCCTAAACCTGTGCACATTACAACCAACAATCTGATTTGAGTAAATAAATACCCAGTAAGTCCATCTATAACATTTATCAAGGTAGTTAATGCATAAGTACTCATTGGTTAAGTATATTAGGTGCGATATTCATTAGGGAGATTCATCCCTCTGAATTTCCTAACCATAATTCCTTTATCTTTCATAATTTCCCTATTTACTTTAACTGGATCATGTTGTTCATTATATGGGAACGGTCTAGGAAACAGTTTGTCCAAACTGTTCTCCAACCCATTCCATCATGTTCATACTCTCCTTGGAAACGGTTTGGATAAACCGTTTGGTATCACATTTTGCCCTTCCACCAAATCTCTCAAAGTGGAATGGTTTACCCAATCCATTCTGAAAACCATTTTGAGCTTCCTTAAGGACTTTAAAAGTGGAACGGACAGGGAAAACAATTTCCACTACCAGTTTGCTAACCCGTTCTCCCCTATTTTTAGCTATTCTTAGCAACTTAATACATACCACAACTCATGCAAACATGCCAACTACAATCCATACCCATACTTAACCATTTTGCACTGTAACTAACATCATACTAAGTATGTTCCATACAATTCAAACCATATACTTATCCACCTACTCACACACATTGAACAAAATACATCAAACATAATACGATCAACACATGCAAGCATTATTTTTCCCCATTTTCACATACTTTTGAAAATACAATCATAATCAGCTCATATGCACACATTAACACAATGCACCGAAGTTCATTCATCATTCGAAATCTAACACAAGTATAATCTATACATATGAATCATGTAATGACATGCCTCTGTCATTCTTTCTCACTATTATTTTTTCTCACTCTTGGAGGATCCTCTTTGTCTTTTCCCTTGGTTGTTCAACTGGTGTCCATACGTTTAGAATTACTGAGTCTCGTATGAAACATTTTTATCTGGGGCATATGTGCTTAGAATTACTCAGTCTCACATTGATCCTCTTTCTTTCGTTGATCAACTGATATTAATTTTCTTAGAATTACTCAGTCTCATATGACACCTTATCATTCAAGGTATATGCAATTAGAATTACTTAGTCTCGCATTACCATTTTCATTCTTCGTTGTGCAAACAGGTGCCGATGTGCTTAAAATTAATCAGTCTCACATGACACCCTCCAACTATGGCACATGTGCTTAGAATTACTCAGTATCACATTGCCATTATTACCTAAGTTGACCAACAGAGCGTTGATATGCTTAAACTTACTCAGTCTCACGTGATGCTCTCTAATCCATAACATATGTGCTTAGAATTACTCAGTCTCACATTGCTATTTCTATCTAAGTTGTTCAACCAAGGGTCAGCCTACACTATTTTTTCTATATTCTCAATCAACATTTGTGTGGCCTCTCACTCTCATGTTTTTATATCAATTCTACCATGTACTTATACCACATGAATGAATGTCCATACTATACATGTTTAATTATACCTCTCCACAAGCAACCATTTAACACTCAAACACACAAAACATCCATTCCTCAACCCATTCACACACTTATGCTAAATCCAAGAAAGTACATCCATTTCATGTGGTCCAAACAAATCAACATCAATTACACATATAAAGACATTTTACACACATCTCGAACATTGTCATTCAATAGGTACCTAAGCAAAAACACCAGTATCACATCTCATAAGCAAGGGATATGATCTTTTATCATTTTAACATTAATTACGCTTTTACAGTCAACATACTTAACCATACAAATGCAAGACGTACCAAGGTAAGTGTGTTTTAATGGACTTACCTCGATTCCCGAGAATTCGACGCACGGTTTAACTTCGATCTGGACCTCAAATTATGTTTCCTGCATGATTTCATTCATAAATTTCATAGTAAACATAAATTTAAGTTCAATTTCACACTTCCATACGAGATTCCCAAAATTCCAAATTCTACAAAACCCTAATAATTAATTCCTTTCCTTTTATGATTAATCGTTCACCCATAACTAAATTCACCTCCATTCACTCTATTTTACTCCAATGTACCAATTTTCCCAACTCTAGGCTCAACCAATCATACATGCAACAAGATTAGGGTTAGAACTTACCTTGCTTCTATCGTAATTCACAAAATACTACACTTATTAGACTGAGGATCACTCAAGGTTTCTAGGGTTAGATTTGGTGTTTTAGGCTCTAAAATAGATGGGGTTCAATGTAGAAAGGAGGGAGAAGTTGGGAAAAATCTAATAGGTTTTTTTGTTCTTTCTCCAAAATGTTTCACACAGTTCTATTTTAAAGTCCTGACAGGTCAAAATAGTTTGCAAAACGGTTTGAACAAACTATTTGCCTACCAATTTTGACCCACTGTCAGCATAACACTATTTTCTTATTTGCATCCAAAGTGGTTTGAGGAACAGTTTAGCCTAACCGTTCTTAATGTCGTTTTCCACTATTCATTTTACAAAACCACTTGCTACCAAAAGATAGGATTTGGGGTCGTTTTGGTGCGTTTTGGGGATGTTCTTAAGACTCAAAATGAGTCTCTCGCACATCTACCCGCATTTTGAATGTTTCACAAGACATGCCCCTCAACACGCTCGTGCCGATCACCATGTGCTGCATTTTCACACATGTCATAGCCACAACTCGTTCTTCTCATCATTCTGTGCATTTTCAATATAGTTCAGTTGGCATAACCCGTACCCAGCCCGTGCTAAGCCTGTGTTAGCTTAATTCTACTTCATTTTCTCTTATTTTTCCCGAATCAATCTCTGCTATACATTTAATTATATTTTTCTCAAATTTTCCTTATTGTTCGGGGGCATTACACAAAGTGCATAATAACTTATTCATTAGAAAATTTGGTAAAGATTTGTTGATTTTCCAAATTTATGTTGATGATATTGTTTTTGGTACTAATTCTTTTTTGTGCAAAGAGTTTAGTTAGTTAATGCAATGTGAGTTCGAGATGAGTATGATTCGTAAGCTCAAGTGTCACTTAAAATTTTTATTCTATTTATTTTACATTTAAGTAAAACCTGCATAAATTTTTGCATTTTAAATAAATCATTTATCAAATAACTACATCAACCTAACATGTGACAATTACAATATTTAAAGTAACATGTTGTTAAATATAGAGGCGGATCAAATAAGACCACTTAATGTAGGCAAAAATATCAAGGAAGGTCACATCCATAAAAGGAAAACTAAATCTAACAAACAAATGTTAAAAAAAAGGTAAAACACTATTTACATATTTACAAAGGTGCTTTATTCTGGTCAAAAGCTCGACCAATCGTAGCGCTGTCACTCAATGAAATTGACAGGAGGTTTCTGGTCCTCCTACTCTACCGAGGTACTTTAATAGAATCTTAAAAAGTTGATCTCTATCCTTTCTCAATAAATGAATCTCATCATACATATCATGAGGCAAGGACATAGACGACTCCAGAGCAAAGATGGCAAATTCCTCTCGGCCGTATAATTGAAACTGTAGCTTTACTCCCTTTGCTCTCACTCCTCGATCCAACACCGAGACATTGGATAGAAATGCCAAATGTCGTGAGTGATCATCAGCCTCTACATCTCCCTTTAACTATAAAGCACATAACATGAAAAAGACTCATCGTAAAGCTTACCCTACTGCGATCCAAATCCTAAAGTCTGTGACACAGAATAAGGAGGTGTACAATGCTCAGAAACCCCATCCAACGATCCTAACTAAGGGAAAGTGTATGTAATAACTTTTTCATCCACTCCCAGAGAGTAATCTGACTGCTTGGTATCAAGAAGAGGTTGTGTCGTAACCAAAAAAGGTCATCCCAATATCAATGAATGCTATGAACTCTGGAATCTACAAAAATGAAATCAACCCAAAATAGAAGATTACCCACTCACACAAATATACCCCTCATTATCCCTCTGGCCGAAATAACAAATTTATCTGCTAACCAGAGAGGAGTAGTAAGCTCAACCCGTTGTAACTAGCTAAAAACTGTGTATGACATAATATTCACGCTCGACCGACTATCAACCAGCAACTTTCCAACGAACATCTCGTTGCAGTAGCTGATGGAGAAACTTTCGAGGTTAGATAATTTTGTCAAAATGGGAGGGGTATCAAAGAATTTTCTGGTAGCTCAGGTGACTATGCTCTCATCCTCCTCTACTGGCTGGGATGCGACTGTGATAACAACCCCTCTAGTAGGGTATATGTCCTCATAACTCATCTCATCCTTTATCCCAACCATAGACTGATATAGGGTATACATCTACTCGTATGACATAATAACTACACTCACGTGTTCCTTATGGTTCTTTTCAATGCTACTAGGTAGCGAACCCTGTGGCCTAAAACCTAGTTGTTTTTTCATCTGACTTATACAAAACTCGAGATTCTTGAGAGTGGTCTGCAATTGTGAATTTTGGCATTTCAAGTCCTCACCCTCCTCTTAACTTGTTAGGTTGCACTTCATGCATACATTTATCTTTTATTCACCATTGTTTAGTATGCATTGGGTGTTTTATTGTTTGATAAACACGCGACGAAGAAGAAGTATGTGTGGCAATCCCACCACGCGTACAAATGATCCCACCACGTGCCACCAGCTGTCTCACGTGAATAGAAGATGAGGATTAATTAGGTTCTCATTGGTTAGTTTTTGTTTTAGCTTTAGAAGAGTTTTTCTCTGAGGAGTAGTCAAGAACGGAGCTTTGGCATTCACCATTTTCGATTCAGCAGTTTATTATTATTATTTTGTTTGAATGTTTGTCGCCATGAGCAGCTAGATTCTCGTTTTTGGTATTTTGAAGTCTTACTTTGGTATTTTTCATGAGATTCTAAACTCATTCCAATTAATATTATTATTTCATTTATATCTTTCCTGTGTTTGAATTTGTGTTGTTGATTTGATGTGGCCAGTTGAGTTATAGTATTAGTCTGTCAATTAATGCGTAATAGTTTTATTGCGTGCTTAACATAATTGGAAAATTAATGGTGCACCATTAATGGATTGAGATAATCTCACTTGAATGAATTGTGATTGTCCAAATTTGTTAGTTTGGACAAGGTCTTTATAATTCTTAAAGCAATCGATGAATTGAATCTATTAGGGTATCTTAGAGATTATTCATTTGATTAGAGAAGTACTTTGTAGGAGTGTCCTGGAATTGCTGACTAATTAAGTAAAGATTGATTGTTTGGCATTTGTCAATACTTATAACTTGTCTACAATAATTATTAATAATGTTGCTATTTCGTTAACCTTGTTCTTGTTTTATTTACAATATTTTCTTATTGCTATCAAATTATTCCACTTGATCTTTGCCTTTGCATTTTTGACAATTAAACAGAATTGAACCGATTCTTGAGGATTCAACCCTGCTTGGCATTATCTACACATTTGGGGAACAGGAAATTGTTTGGTGGATCGACACCTATTAAATTTTGGTAATGTTGCTGGGGATTGGTGATCACAAGATTTTTGTTTGATTGTTTTTAATTTTTTTTTATTTTTTATTTTATGTGCTCTTCTTGTTCTACAGGTGATCTTAAATTTGACCGCGAGATTGAGAAGACCGCCAAGCGACTGTGAAAGGAGGCCAAAATACGCAAAATGCAGAACCAACCACGAACGCACACACCACTGGACACTTCATTTGACTTAGACACTAAAGTACTGGCTGATAGGAATGTTACTCAACTGATCACGCAGATCAGGTTTGTACTCTCTGCAAACTCACAACCCCACCAGTCACTCAACTGCTACTTTGCATTACTTATCAACCACTGGCTATATCACTTGAGCTAAAATTTGGACTGATACAACTTCTTCCTAAGTTCCATGGTATGGTAAATGAGGACCCCAATAAACATCTGAAGGAGTTCCACATTGTTTGCTTCAGTTTCATACCTCACGGAATTTCTAAAGATCAAATAAAACTATGTGCTTTTCCATTTTCCTTAGCAAACAGGACTAAGGAATGGCTTTACTATTTTCCATCTAGCACAATTACTACTTGGAAAGAAATGACTCATTTATTTTTCGACAGGTTCTTTCCAACTTCTAACGCGACAGCATTAAGAAGGGAGATTTGTAGCTTAAAGCAAAAAGATTCAGAAACATTATATGATTACTGAGAGCATTTTAAGAGATTATGTGCTACCTGCCATCAACATGGAGTGTTAGAGGAGTTACTAATTCAGTACTTTTATGAGGGGTTACTGACTATAGAAAGGATGATGATTGATGCCGCCTGTAATGGAGCACTCTTGAACAAAACTCCACAGGAAGCCACAGAATTGATATCTGCCATGGCCGCCAAGTCTCAACAATTTAGCAGTATGAATGAAAATCACACCCGTAGTGTCCATGAGGTAGGTACTTTTTGCCAAAAGAGCAAATTGGATAATCTTGCAACATTGATGTAAAAGGTTATATCTATGAATGCTTTAGGTGCCAATAAAAGGTTGCAAGCCCCTGTTTGTGGTGTTTATTGTGATCACAGACATTCGACAGATGCTTTCCTAACTTTGCAAGAAGATCATTGATGGGCCCAAGTAAACTACATGAGAAATTTCAATGGGCAATAACCTCAAAGAAAGTTCGACCCCTTTTCTAATACTTACAATGAAGGTTAGGCACACCACCATAATCTAAGGTATGGAAATGGAAAACAAAGGGACAATTTATAGCGTAGAGATCAAAACTACAAAGAGGCACAGTTGAGCAACAATAATTCCTCTCTATAAGACTTGGTAAAGACTTTAGTGACTACTACTCAAGATGTCAAGCAAGCCGATCAACAGTTCCAACAACAGACAAAGGATGAGATAAAAGGCTTGCAAGATCAGGTAACCAAGTTTGCTTCCGTAGTGAATCAGATAGAGAACAGAAGTAAACTACCTTCCCAGCCTACTACAAATCTGATAGAAGTAAATTTTTGCCAGTCCAGAAATAGCGGTAGTTCAAAAAGGCCTCACTGAGAGGGCAAAAAACGAACCTGATTCTAAAAACGAGAAATAAATTGATGCATAGCCTAAGGTGATGCCCTATAATGAAAAACCACCTTTTCCTCACAGGTTATCCAAGAATAAGGACAAAGGTGACGACAAAGAAATATTGAGGGTGTTCGAGAAAATGGAGATCAACATTCCTTAGTTGACTTCCATTAAAAAGATACCTAGATATCCTCATTTCTTAAAAGAATTGTGCACTAACAGAACGAGATTGAGGGATTCAAGAGGATACCTATGAGCCAGATAGTTTCTGCAGTCCCACAGTAAAAGCTTCCAGTAAAAGAAAAAGATCCAAGTATTTTTTCATTTGTTCTAAAATGGGAAGCCAAAAATAGAGAAGGTAGTGTGTGATCTTAGTGCTTCAATTAATGTAATGCCTTTGTCTTTTTAAACTGGTTTGAATATTGGGCCACTGAAAAAGAGTGGCATAGTTATAACTCTTGCTGATATGTCAAATGTGTATCCAGAGGGAGTTCTTGAAGACGTTTTGGTGGAGGTGAATGATTTAGTCTTTTCGACTGACTTTTATGTTCTTGACATGCATGATGACGACAACCCAAATTCTAGGCTGTTGTTATTAGGCAGACCATTTTTGAAAACAACCAAAAATAAAGTTGACATTCACAATGGCACCATGTCCTTGGAGTTTGATAGTGCAACCATTAAATTCAACATAAATGAAGCTATGAAACATGCCAATGATTATTCTTCTATTTATGTTGTTGATGTTGTTGAAGCACTAACTCAAGAATATTCCAAAGTTTGTTTTGATGAACCATTACATGTTACTTTATTATAGAGTCTATTTTAGAACACACTTTAGGATCTTGAAAGAAAATGGGCACTGCCACGGTAATTGCACCAATATGTGTTTGATCTGAGCAAATTACAGAGTGCACAGGTTGTGCCTCAACAGGTGAAGTTAGAGCCTACCAAAAATTGATTAAAGCCTTCTATCATCTATCCTTGAGTTAAAGACTCTTCTGGACCACTTGAAGTACGCCTTTCTAGGGGCAAATAAAAAATTTCCAGTTATTATTTCTATTAAATTGAGCAATATAGAGGAAGAGAGGCTTGTTAGAGTTCTGATGGAATACATAGAGGCCATAGGATGGACCATTGCTAACATTAAAGGTTTGAGTCCTTCTTTTTGTATGCATAAAATTTGTTTAGAAGATGATTGTAAACTATGTAGGTAGCCACAGTGGCGATTAAATCTGGCAATGATGGAGGTTGTCAAGAAGGAAGTTCTAAAGCTTTCATATGCGGGAGTGATCTCTGCGATATCCAAAAATCAATGGGTGAGTCTGACTCAAGTAGTACCAAAGATGACAAGAATTACTATGGTGAAAAACCAAGATAGAGAACTAGTTCCTACAAGAGTAAAAAATGGATGGAGGCTCTGTATCGACTATTGTAGACTCAATGTAGCAACATAAAAAGATTATTTTCCCCTGCCATTTGTTGATCAAATGTTGGAACAGTTAGTCAGCTGATCACATTACCGCTATTTGGATGGGTACTCTGGATTCCATCATATACCAATTGCACAAGAAGACTAAGAGAAGATGACCTTTACTTGCCGTTCGGTACGTTCACTTACAAATGCATGCCATTTGGCCTCTATAACGCGCCTGCCACTTTTTAGCGCTGTATGGTAAGCATTTTCTTAGATATTATTGAGCATATCATTGAGGTTTTTATGGATGATTTTACTGTTTATGGTGATTGCTTCTCTTCTTACCTTGAGAATTTGAGAAAAATATTACAAAGATGTGTTGAGGTTAACCTTGTGCTGAATTATGAAAAATTCCATTTTATGGTTCGAAAAGGTATAATCTTAGGCCATGTAGTTTCTGAGAATGGTATCGAAGTTGAAAGAGAAAAAATTGATGTAATTCAAACTTTACCATATCCTACCAACATTAGAGATAAAATGTCCTATACTTATTACCATTTTCATCATTTACTAATGACTTTTCTGACTATTCAAGTTCGTAATCTTTAAAAACTTTTCTAATTATACTCATGTCATTCATTATCATTAAACATCATTCATCATACATACAAGTGTGTCGTATATTCAGTTTATAGTTACTCCGCTATACACTTAGAATATCGATCGTAATAGTTAACACATCCATAGATTAAGCTTTGTGTCAAACTAATACTTCCTTATATTCTTTAATATGCAAGTTCATACTTTACATAGAACTACAATATAACGGCTATAACCTGGATATACCCATAATACAAAGTCCATTCCTGCAAAAATAATTTGAACACAATAATAACTTTCAAGCACTATTAACATATTGAGGAACATACACCTTAGCAATTAATTAAATCTCAAACAAAAATAGCCTCAGATATATACGTATATATATACAACATCAATCTCAACAATCAAGTATCTATATCAATCCATCACAAAAAATATCGTATGTGCAAGCAAAATATGCAACAACACTCAAAACATCCTAGGCCCAGCTCTGATGAGGAGAGAGAAAATGATTTGGGAGTAGCAGTCAACCCACTTGTCAAGTCTAAACCTCTATCTCTGCACTCTACTAGATCCTAAAACAAACATCGTAGTTGCGTGAGTTGCAGGCTTAGAGGATAGTCTTTTAAAAATATAATATAACTATTAATCAATTAATACAACTCTCGGTATAAGAATAATAAAATATAAAACAATTATGAACGATTAAAACTTCGATTCAATCTGGTTTTCTGTTAATATCTCATTCCTTTACATTTTCTTTAATCTGTTCACTCATATACGATATTCTTTATCAATCGTCATGCAACGTAATTTCATATGCAATATGCTCGATATCCCCCTCTCCATGATTCCTCTCCAATATGATCGACCATAATATCACCAAACCATCTCTCCACCAATACCATATCATACCTCTATCTCTATCTGTCATATCCATATCCCAATGGATATCAATATCTCGTATCCATAGCAGTCAATGCAAACGTGCAAACGTATATCGACGAATAAACGTAAACGTACCTATTTGCATTTTCATTTTGTTCGTACCTATTTGAAATTCGATAATATAAACGTATTTTTTACCAATTTTATAAAAATTTCTTATTTTACCATTCCATCACATTCAATCGCAATTCATATATATATTCGATCAATTAATCAAAATCATAAATAACATTGCGTATTCAATATATTTTAAGTGAGTTAGACTACTCACCTGTCAATTGAAATACTCGGACCTCTGCGTGCTCTGGTCCTGCCCTGGCCGTCTGGTCTGTCGTCCTTTATAAATCATATATAAATATTTCTATAAAATCCTATATAATGATAATAATAATGCATGCCCTAAAAATTTATTACTTTTGCTTCTCGACTTTACAAACCCTAAACCTAACCCTAGAAATTTCCCAATTTATCTTTCATCGTCAATTCATAAATCCAAATTAACTTTATCTCAATTCTGTAATTATTTCAATAATCCTTCAAGAAAACTCAAAACTTTCAATATTAAAACTCGTAAAAATTTACAAAAACTTTGAGTTTTACCTGTTTTGACTTTACCGATAGACTTCCTGCACGAGATTATGATTGATTCGACAACTCGAATCAATTCTCTCACTTAATCTCTTAATCTCCCTCTCAATCCTATCTCTAGAACCTCAAATATGTCTCCCTCCTTTCTCTCCTTGTTCTTTTCTTTTCTAGAACTTTCCAATTGTTTCTCGATGAACTTATATTGTTTTTACCAAAACAATCAACTACACGTGGTGGGATGTGGACTACACGTGGTAGTGCCCACTACGTGTTTTTCCATCCTTCACCACGTGTACTTCTCTATTTTGATTCTTCGTTTGATTCTTTGTTTACTTAACATCAACCTTCCTTAAACTTATTTCTAATAATTTATCACCTAAATTATTATTTTTATTAAATATTTTACTTATTACATTAATTATGTGTTTTCGGGACGAGGATGTTATAAGAGAGGTACGTTCTTTTCTTTGCCATGCTGGTTTTTACCGTAGGTTCATTAGAGATTTCTCTAAAATTGTGAACCCAATGAGCCATTTATCATAGAAAGATATGGAATTTAATTTTGATGATGCATGTCATATTGCTTTTGATTCATTGAAGCATCATTTAATTACAACACTGATTTTACAAGCACCGAACAGAGATCTGCCATTTGAGATTATGTGCGATGTTAGTAATTGTGTCATAGGTGCAGTTATAGGAAAAAAATAAATAGGACTTCCCATGTAATTTACTATGCTTCTAAAATTTTAGATCATACACAAATCAATTATTTCACGACTGAAAAATAATATCTTGTTGTGGTTTTTGCCTTAGAGAAATTCAAGTCTTACTTATTGGGAACTAAGATACTTGTGTTTTCTGACCATTCTTCTCTGAAATATTTAATGTCTAAAAAAATGCTAAACCTCATTTACTCAGGTGGATCTTGCAATTTCAAGAATTTGACATTGAAATTAGGGACAAAGCGGGTTTAGAAAACGCAGTGGCTGACCATCTGAGTAGGTTACCTCACATTATAGACGATGGAAAAAAGGTTAACGATGAGTTTTTGGATGAAAACTTGTACGAGGTAAGTTTGAAAAGGCCTCAACAAGGCCCCTGGTTTGCAGACCTGGTGAATTTCTTAGTTTTTGGATAGTTTCCAGAGGATTCTAGCTGTGCACAGAAAGATAAACTCATGAGTGATGCGAAATACTATGTTTGGGACAAGCTGTTTCTTTGGAAATTTTGCGCCGATCAGATTATATGCAGGTGTCTCCGAGACTAAAATTTCTTTTATTCTTAACTTCTGTCATTCTGTAGCTTGTGGTGTACATTATGGACCTCATAGGACAGTCAGGAAAATACTTGAATAAGGTTTCTATTGGCCTAACATCTTTAGAGACTCTTATGTATTTTGTAAGTCATGCCAAAGATGCCAAAATTCAGGTAACATTGGCAGAAGGAATGAGATGCCTCTCACACCGATTTTGGTGTGTGAAATATTTGATGTGTGGGGCATCGACTTCATGGGGCCAATTCCTCCCTCTTTTGGTTTTCATTATATTATTTTGGCTGTGGATTATGTATCAAAGTGGGTTGAAGCAAAAGCCACCCATACTAACAATGCTAATGTTGTTACAGAGTTTATCAAATCAAACATTTTTTGTCAAATTTGGCACACCGAAAGCAATCATTAGTGATAGAAGGACGCATTTCTGTAACTGAATAGTGAGTACGCTTTTCAAGAAATATGGAGTAACGCATCAGACCTCCACGGTGTACCATCCAAAGACCAACGGTCAGGCCAAAGTTTCCAACAGAGAGAACAAACGTATATTGGAGAGAACTGTTAATCCAACCAAAAAAGATTGGAAAATGTAGCTTGATGATGCCTTTTGGTCTTACCGCACAACTTTGAAAAATCCATTAGGTATGTCTCCTTATCATATGGTTTATGGAAAATCCTATCATTTGCCTATAGAGATTGAACATAGAGCATACTGGGAGATAAAACAATACAACACCGACATGGATGCCTGCTGTCAACAAAGGAAACTACAATTGCAAAAGCTCAAAGAGATTAGGAACAATGCTTATTTGAATGTTGCTATTCAGAAAGTGAAAACCAAAGCTCTACATGATCGAATAATTGTTTCCAAACAATTTTCTGTGGGTCAAAAGGTTATACTCTTTAACTTTACTCTTAAAGTTCACGCAGGAAAATTGAAGTCCAAATGGGTAGGTCCTTATGTTGTTGCGAAGATTTATGACCATGGTGTTATTGACATTCAAAATCTAGATACAGGTAAAATCTTCAACGTAGATGGACAAAGGTTGAAAACTTATTACGAGGGATTCGAGCCATACACTGTCAAAATGATATCCCCCGACATTCCGAACAACTCACTATGACGCACGACAACTCGTCTAGTTATAGAGACGCTAAAATAAGCTCTTCTTGTGAGGCAACCCAAGTTTATTTGTGTTTCCATTTTCTTTTAGTATTTCATTTTTAGTCATTTTTTTTATTATTTATTTGTTTTTATTTTTTAATAATCTGTGTTGCATTTTTTTGATTTACTGACTCGTCTTAAAATTAAGTGTGGGTAGAGTTTTCATATTTTCACTATGTCACTCTAACTTAAAACTTGGAAGTTTTGTAGGTGGAAATGAGAAGAAACAATTTCTAACGCACAGTGGATAGCAAACTACGTTCGGTAGTGCCGAAAACGCGTAGTCAACTACGTGCGGTCATGCCTACAATGCATAGTTCACAACCACCATACGTAGTTTTGAATGATACTACATAGGGCTCTACCTTTAAACATCTCTGGGAAGAAGGACCAGAGCACAAACTCGAACTTTTTATTGTGGTGCTTAGAAAAAAATTATCGCGTGAATGTAGGACACATTTTGTGCATACAGTTTTTTAAATTCATTCAGAAACCGAATAAGTCTATATTTGCGGGACATTTGATTACATACCTAGCCATGCGATTGTGTGATTTTCATCCGACTAACATCAAATTAACTGAGCTTTCCTATACAGAGACATTAGATTTTGAGGCATTATATCAAATGCAGTTAATTCAACAGAATGGGCTAGGATATGAGTTCTGCTCTGCAGAGTTTGATTTGGACCCGATGACTAGAGACTTGCGAGATTTACATGCCTGCTTGACTAGGATAGAGACAATGATGGAAAACATGGGCAGGCACTTTAATAGGATGGATATCCCACTGTGCGACTTGATGAAGCATCAAGGATTACCATACAAGATGCATGACGACTGAGACATAAAGAAGTATCTCTCTCCCTACATTCTTTACATCCTGTTTTCTTGGTTCACAATGAGGACATTGTGTAGCTTTAAGTGTGGGTGGGGGGAATTGCTTTTTCATGCAATTGCATGTAGTTTGTTTAAGTTGTTTATATGTTCGTATATTTGCTTGCCCATTGCCGTTGTTGCATTTATTTGCATTCCATGCCATTTCACCAATTAAAACGAGTGTTTTAATCAAATTTTGTATCGATTTGAAATTAAAGGAAGGAAATTTGTTTTTTCTTTGTTAATTTTTTTGAAATCTTTGTGAAATCAATTTGCATTTTTTGAGTACTTGGAGTTTAACTTTGAATAATCCTTGGTACAAGAACTAATAGAGTAATGAGCTTCACACAAACCTTTGAGAGGATTTTTTAGACTTCCATTTTTTGTTAATTTTTTGAATTTTGCAATCACAAAAACTCAAGTACCAAGGTTTTCCATCAACTGTTTTTTCTAATAGTTTTTAACTTTAGGAATGAAAATTTCTAACATGATAAGAGGCATTTTTGTTAAACCATTTTAAAAGACCCTTTTTCTTTGTTTTCCTTACATTTTAGTTGCAATCCTACCTTAGTTTACCCTTTTGAGCCTTTAAACTTTTTCCTTGTTTTAAACCGCAAATTAGCCTATAACTATTTCCTTTGTTGAAAACCCTCCATTTGTAACCTTGTCGGGAGATCATATCAAATCGCATAGGGTTAAGTTATGAGTATGAATTTTGGTTTATGGTGTTGATGTGTTGAAAGCCTTAATTTTGTGCTTGTTGAGTTAAAATTAAATGTAGACAACTATAGAATGAGTGAAAAATGCAAAATGAATTGTTGGTAAAGCTGTCTGAATGTGATTGGAAGCATGAGTTGAGGTTGTTATAGTGATAATATTCGATTGCTGTGAAAAGAAAAAGAAAGAAAAGAAATGCAAAAAAAGGAAGAAAAGAAAAGATCAAAAGGAAAATACAGTAAGAAAATTTAAAAGGAAGCAACCTTGATTAGCCAAGTAAAAATTTAGGCTTGTATGAAAATTGGGACACCATGTTTTGTGCTTTGTGCTAAATTCATTACTTGCATATGGTGGTTTGAATGTTGTTTGGATCTCTTGACTTACGTTTGTTATGTTTAAACCCCTTAGCCATGTTATAATACAATAAAAGACCTCTTTAATTAGTTATTTAATTTTTTGATCTATTAAATTAGTCGAGATTGATTGAATGTCACACCTTGAGAAAGCATTGTTGTTGATTGGTTAAGTAAAAACACTGCACCTATATACACTATTTGAGAGATTTAGCAAAACTTGTTAGGTTGTTGTTTTATTGCTCTAGAGGGGACCCTGTCAGTGTGGAGACTTGTCTATTTGATCAGTCGGCCGTCATTGCGATGGTTTTGTTCTTTGTTAAGGTTTCACTGCATATTTATGTGAGTGTTTCAGCAATAGTGGAGAAGGAATTGATTGAGAAAATTGGACTATTTCCTTGGTTTTAATTTGATACATGTTTGAGGACAAACATAATTTTAAGTGTGGGTAGCTTGTTAGGTTGCATTTCATGCATACATTTAACTTTTATTCATCATTGTTTAGTATGCATTGCACGTTTTATTTTTTGAATTACTTGCATTTTCTATTTCATGTCTCAGGTTTCGTAAATGCCGCTTTGGATGCTTTGACATAAAGATTGGACACTTAGAAGAATTGAAGGAGGACTGATCGCTTTTGTTGTTGAGAAACAGTGGTTGACGCGGTGTAGTCTCAAACTACGCATGGTCGGTTTTATCACGCGTAGTTATAAACACGCAACGAACAAGCAGTACGTGTGATCGTGCCCACCGCGCGCACCAATGATCCCACCGCACGTCACCTGCTATCTCGCGAGAATAGAAGAGGAGGATTAATTAGGTTTTCATAAGTTAGTTTTTGTTTAAGTTTTAGAAGAGTTTTTCTCTGAGGAGTTCTCAAGAATGGAGCTTTGGCATTCGCCATTTTTTATTCAGCAGTTTATTATTATTTTGTTAGATTTGTCACCATGAGCGGCTAGATTCTCTTTCTGGTTTTGCTATTTTGAAGTCTTACTCTGGTACTTTTCATGAGATTCTGAACTCATTCCTATTAATATTATTGTTATTGTATTTATCTCTTTCCTGTGTTTGAATCTGTACTGTTGATTTCATGCGGCCAGTTGAGTTGATAACATAGTATTAGTCTTTCAATTAATGTATAATAGTTTTATTGCGTGTTTAACATAAATGGCAAATTAATGGTTTGCCATTAACGGATTGAGATAATCTCACTTGAATGAATTGTGGGTGTTTGCATTTGTTGGTTTAGACAAGGTCTTTATAATTCTTAAAGCAATCAATGAATTGAATCTATTAGGGTATCCTAGAGATTATTCATTTGATTAGAGAAGTAGTTTGCAGGGGTGTCTCAAAATTACTGATTAATTAAGTAAAGATTGATTGTTTGGTGTTTGTCAATAGTTATAACTTATCTACAGTAATTATTAATTTATTCTTTATAATCTGTGATTGAATTAACAAATAAGATGGATAATTATTGAATCTAGGGTTTTAATAATATTTCTATTTCTTTAACCCTATTCTTGTTTTATTTACAGTATTTTCTTATTGCTATTGGATTATTCCACTTGATCTTTGCCTTTGCATTTCTGACAATTAAATAGAACTCAATCGATCCCTGTGGATTCAACCATGCATGCCATTATCTACAGATTTGCAGAACAGGAAATTTTTTGGTGGATTCAACACCCATCACGACTCATCATCCCTTTTTCTTCTCTCTTCTAATTGCTCGAACTTCCACCAATGGCACTGGCAGGAGAAAAACCACTAGGACTGTGAAAAAAAATGCTAAAGATGAGAATAAGACGGATTGTGTGACTGAGCATGTTGAAAGTGCCTAGATCGTTGTGACTAGAATGATGGTCTCTGGTCTACGTACTCTACCCTCTCCATTGGTGGACTTGAAGAATAAGCTTAAGTTGAATCATCATATGAATTTGATATGTAGTGGCAAGTCTCTGTAGAATGACCGCCACCACACATACCAGAGTGAACAGGTTTTGGAACTGGACGTCCACCAACAGTTTGCTCCTTAACTAATGAAGTGAGCTCCTTGATTTTCTTCTCCTCTACCATCATTTCCTCCTTAAAAGACATAATGTGGTTCACTTAAAGTGTAGTGGAAGTTTAAGAAGGTTGAGGTCTCGTAGGTCTATCAACTCAATCACTCTAAGCATAACTATTTAATGTCATCTCCTCAATTAGCACCATGTAATTCTCTGGACTCTTATGCAGTCTGAATCCACTAAAAGCTGAATCCAAAGCTTGCTTTGTTTTTTGTGTTAGCCTATTGTAAAAGGTATCTATGTAATGTCCTGGAATTTATACGAACTACGTTACATAGAAAATAACTTAAAACAGAGGCAAATCAGATCGATTCAGTTGAGTGTAGAAAATTCTGTAGAGAATTACAGAGAGCACGGTCATGAGAAGGCCCACGTGTTCATGTGTGCTGAAGAGCACGACATCGTGCTTGTGTCTGGGAAATCAAGATGACTCATGTTGAATAAATTGCAAAATGAGCTTGTGCACGAGTGAACAAAAGCACGTGTTGAGATTTCACGACACGACCTGTGGCATGACCTGCGCTCGAGGTTATGTGTTCTGGTATTAATCAAACAGTGATGCTAATTGATTCATTCATTCATAAATCAGAGAATTTAAGCAAGTAGGTAAAGAGTAAAACCCTAGAAACATTCCAACCATCGATTTCAGCAAGAAAAACCATCAAATTCTCGCAAGAATCAAGCAAGAAGTCATTTAAGGTAAGAATTGTTCTTCCTTTGGCCAAAAATTTGTATAGAGCTTGCTGAAAAAATTGTGTTATGAGGTTTAGGATTGAGTTTGGTTGTTGGAAAATTGATAGAGGATTGGTGGATGTTCTAGAAATGGATTTAATTGAATTAATGAGAGATTAACAATTCCTATGTGGTTGTTTGACTGTCTAGGGGGATCTAGATTATTTGGATCGTAAGTTAGTTGGCGTTAGAGTGGTGCGAATGGTGCGAATTTGCACTTCTTTCGTGGTAAGTGGTTTCCACTTATGAACCTTAAGTACTATCGATTAGTGCTAGTGTAAGTGTTTAATACTTAATGAAATTAAGTTTTTGGAAATAATTGAATAAAACATTAATAAGCTTAAAAGCTTGGAAATAAAGAATGTGAATGCTCATAAATATGTTCTTATAAATTTGATTTAAAAGCTTCAATTGTATTTCTTTCTTTGTGTATTAAGAGCATGTTGATATTGCCTTGTTGATTAATATGTGTCATATGAATGGTGTTTGTATGCTCATTGATATCATGTTGATATTGTGTTTATATTAAGCATATGAAAGCATGTGTGATTGCTTATTTGCTTATGGATTATGTTGAGCATGACATTTGCTTGAGAGCATGTGATGTGCTCAGTTATTAAGCATACATATGAGATTTTTTGGCCATTTGAGCGCATTATTCATTCATTAGTGTTGCATGATTGTGTGACACTGGGTCGTTCTGATTCTACGTGAGATTCACGATGTCGAGAGAGATTCTCGATGCCGGTAAGATGCCGATGATATTCTGTGTGAGATTCGTGATGCCGATAGAGATTCTCGACGCCGATGAGATGCTGATGTCGGTGAGATGTCGATGATTAAAATTGATATAAGCCCCGGGCAGTCGACATTATTGTATGTGTTGCATGGCATTCATATGCACACATCTGAGTTTGACATTCATTGTAACATGTTGGATTCTTATTTACTGATTATGAATGCTGACATGTTTAATTGGAAGTGTAAATAATGAGACTTCATGTGTGTTGAGTGTGGTATGCTTATTTTAGTATTTATGTGCTTGTCATGATTTAACTCTTAAATGAGTTTGTATGCTGATTTTAAGTGTACATACGTTGTGTATGATATACTGAGAAGGTATATGAGCTAAAGCACTTAATGAATACTCAAAGAATATGAAAACAAAATCAGAATGGTCAAAACAGAAGCTCAGCACGCCCATGTGCTGACCAGCATGCCTCGTGCTGTTGAGTAATCTGGCACAGATTATGAGAACGTCCTCATATTCAAAGGTGGAACGATCATGTTACCTAAAATTGTGTTGATCGAGCATGGCTCATGCTATGACTTGCACACATGTGTTCTTTTGGCACGATCTCGTGTTGTTCCCCTGCACTTCATTTATTCAATATTCTGATTTCTACTTATTGAGTATATTTGTTGAATGTTGAAATGTTGTGCAGATCGTAGGTAGCTTCATTTGGATCGGAGTCGTGTTGATCAGAGGCGGATACGATACTGACGGGAGGTCTGGCTTTGGGTTTTCAGTTTTTTAGAAAATGATTTTGTATATACATTGTACATGTATTGTATATAGTTTGGGTTTTGTTTTCCAAACTTTTTAATAGCTTTCGCATGTGTGTTTTAGCCTGTTTTGGGCCGAGGGTTTTTATGAAATATTTTAATTTACTTTCTCTTCTAATTATGATATAATATTGAAAAGGGGCAAGGATGGGATTATTATTTTAAAAATTTGATCTCTACATTTAGTGGTATTAGAGCAGGGACTAAATTCTTTGTGGACTGTGCCAATAAATTGGAAATCTTGTGTTTGATTTGAAAAACTAAAACGTTTGAAATTGATATTGAAATAGATGGAGCCTAGAAATGTATCGCCTGATAACACAGCCGAGTCCAGAGATTCAGTCGGAGGACAGGGGTCTGTACCAGTATCCCCAGTACCTCCAAAGCAACCAATACCACCTACAATGTTTATTCCCCCATATGACCCTATGTACACACCATTTTGGGAAATAATGAAGAGGATGATGCAAAATCAAGGACAGGATTAGCAGAGAGAAATAGAGAAGGAGAAAGGTTCAGGGAGCAAATCAAATTTGATCATTGATAAGAACTTTGCAGAAGTTTAGAAACAGGGGGCAAAAGTATTTGAGGGCACTACAGATCTGGCTGAGGCTGAGGACTGGTTGAGGCATACTGAGAAGATTCTTAATTGCCTACAGTGTAATCCAGAGAAGAATTTGAGGTATACAACTTCTCTGTTAGAGAAAGTGGCTTGGAACTGGTGGGAGACAGTTCCAGACAGTCAGAAAGATCCTCCAGCGCTGACTTGGGATGACTTTCCAAAGAAGTTTGCTGATAAGTATACTCCTCAGCTATATTTAACAAAGAAAAAGATAGAATTTCTAGAGTTGAAGTAGCGGGACAGGTCAGTTACTGAGTATGAGGTAGAGTTCACTCGTTTGTCTTGTTATGTTCCAGAGGATGTCGACACTGAACAGAAGAGGAAAGACAGATTAGAGAGAGGTTTGAGGTATGCTATTCGCAACAGGATTACGATGAAACCACCGACATATGAGTTGCTGATTAAGACTGCCATCAGGGTAGAAGAGTTAGAGACAAGGTGATAAGAAAGAGAATAAGAAATAAGGAAAGCAACAGAGGATGCGAGGTTCTAGTTCTCAACAGTCGTAGAAAAAGAAGAAGTTAGATTCGAGAGCACCACGAGATATAAGTGGTAGTGCTAGTAGACAGTCAGGGCGAGGAGCAGGAGGTGGGAGGAGTGATTCCACCATACCTCCTATTTATCTGAGCAGGGATACAGGTTCTTATGTTGGTGGAGATACGAGGCAGTTGTGTTATAAAATTTATCAGTCGGAACATTTTTCCAGAGACTGTCCATAGAGACAAGGGTCTCAAGGCGGCAGTGTTTCGAGGCAGACTAGTACAGGTGAGGCTCGTACTTCGACAGCTAGTGGAAAGGTAGAGGTAGATGTGGTTTAGGGTCAGCTTCTAGGGAGGATCAATATCTAGGGGTGGAGCTAGTGGTTCAGGTGTAGCGGGCATAGAAGGCAGTTCCACAGCACCTGTAGGGTCAACACCATAGGCTAGAGTGTATGCCATGACCCGAGGTGAGGCAACAGACGATCTGAATGTCATCACAGGTACTATTTCTATTTTTACCTATCCTACTTTAGTACTGATTGATCTGGGTTCTACTTATTCTTTTATTAGTGAGAGTGTCATAGAGTAGATAAGGGTAACATCGAACAACTGAGGTATACGATTGTTGTATCTATGTATGTTGGTAGTACTGTGATAGCACGACATATTTTGCGACACTGCAAGTTGAGGATAGAGGAGTCGACGTACATGGTAGATTTGATTATTTTACGGATGGCTGAGTTTGGTATCATCCTGGTGATGGATTGGCTATCTAGAAATCGAGCTATCACTGTTATTCGAAAGAGTTTATCATTGAGGTTGATGGCAAGAGACAGGTATTATTGGTGGGCGAGAGGAAGATTATTCCTTCCTGCTTGATTTCAGTAATTATAGCTGCAAAGTGGATTCGAGAGGGTTGTGATACCTATTTAGCATCAGTGTTTGATGTAAATCAATCAAAGTTAGAGGTACTAGATGTATAGATTGTTAGAAACTATCCTGAGGTGTTTCTAGACGAGTTAACTGGATTACCACCACGGCAAGAGGCTGATTTTAGGATAGAGACGATACCAGTTGCTGCACCGATATCTTTTGCCCCTTACAGAATGGCAGCTGTTGAGTTTCAAGAGTTGAAAAGACAGTTAGAGGAGCTATTGGATAAAGGGTTTATACGACCAAGTGTTTCACCTTGGGGAATGTCTGCGTTATTTGTGCATAAGAAGGATGGTAGTATGCGATTGTGTTTCAACTATCGTCAGCTGAACAAGGTGACTCTAAAGAACAAGTATCTGTTCCCGCTGATAGACGACTTGATAAATCAACTGCGGAGAGCTACAGTATTCTCAAAAATTGACTTGAGGTCAGATTATTGGCAGTTGAGGGTTGAGGATAGTTCTATTGAGAAGATAACTTTCAGGACTCGTTATGGGCATTTTGAGTTCATAGTTATGCCATTTGGGTTAACGAATGCACCAACAGTTTTTATGGCACTAATGAATAAGGTATTCCAACCTTATTTAGATCAATTTCTTGTGGTGTTTATTGATGATATTTTGGTGTATTCGAAAGATAGAGAGGATCATAGACGAAATCTGAAGATTGTGCTCAAGTTGCTGAAAGAAAAAGAGATTTATGCTAAATTCAAAAAATATGACTTCTAGATGTTAGAGGTTATCTTTTTAGGACACTTGATCTTAGTAGAGGGAGTGAAACCTGATCCTAGTAAGATAAAGCCTGTACAAGAGTGGGAAGCTCCTAAAAATGTGTATGAGGTACGGAGTTTTCTAGGTCTAGCAGGATATTATCGAAGGTGTATTGATGATTTCTCGAGGATAGCTAGACCTCTGACAGCCTTATTGTGTAAAAATGCTCCATTTGTCTGGAATGACAAGTGCGAAGACCGTGTTTGCGAGTTAAAGAAGAGATCGGTTGAAGCTCCAGTGTTGATGTTACCTTCTTAGGGAGTTGGTTTCATGGTTTATACAGAAGCTTCTGGAGCTGGGTTAGGTGGAGCAATGATGCAGCATGGCAGGGTGATTACATATACTTCACGAAAGTTGCGACCACACGAAGCTAACTATCCGACTCACGATTTGTGAAATTTGGGATAGATTATGAGCACATCCTCGTGTTCAAAGGTAGCACGATCGTGTTACCTGTAATTGTGTTGATCGAGCATGGCTTGTGTTAAGATTGGCTTGATGTGCCAACTGGGAAGTTGATATGAGAACTCTCGTGTTCATCCAGCACAATCTCGTGTTGTTCCCCTGCACTTCATTTATTCAATATTCTGATTTCCACTTACTGAATATATTTTTATACTCACCTTCTTGAATGTTGAAATGTTATACAGATCGTAGGTAGCTACACTTGGATCAGAGTTGTGTTGATCAGAGGCGGATACAATACTGACGAGAAGTTCAGCTTCGGGTTTTTAGTTTTTCAGAAGAAGATTTTTTATATATTTTGTACATGTATTGTATATAGTTTGGGTTTTGTTTTCCAAACTTTTTAACAGCTTTCGCATGTGTGTTTTAACCTTATGAAAGATTTTAATTTTCTTTCTCTTCTAATTATGAGATAATAATGAAAAGGGGCAAAGATGGGATTATTGTTTTAAAAATTTCAGCTCCACAGTCTACCTACAACCACAGCTCCAACCTGTGGCGTGGGCATCTACAAAGGAGTTCCTTAAAGCGCTCCCAAGTCTCACCTAAACTCACATGTTCATACTGTATGAAAGTCATAATCTTCTTGCATAAACGTGTTGATCGGGTTGGTGGGTAGTACGTCTCGTAAAAGTGATGATAAAATTGGTCCCACGTCTTGACTGAACCTGATGGGAGACTACGAAACCATGAACAAGCGTCGTCCCGTAGCAAAAAAGGAAAGATTAGAAGTCGTTTCGCATCCTTGGACACGCCATTGATCTTGAATGCATCCAAGATCTCCAAGCAGCTTACCATATGAGAATTCACATCCTCATATAGCTTTCCAACGAACTGTATCTGACTCTGGACCATCTGGATAATCTGTGGCTTAATCTTGTAATTGTTGGTAGCTATCCTAGGTCTAGTAATAGTCTGACTCATCTCATAAATGGGAGGCCTGGCGTAATCCATAATGGTACACAGCTGTGGAGGATGTATTCCTGGATTTCTTGAATTGTCCACCATCTCTATACATCTACCACTCTCGCATGAATGTGCTCCTGAGTTCGAACTGTTGGATGAGTCCAACGAAATCTGCACCGGTCTGCTACTAGTAACTGCTTTCTGCGACTGCTTTGTCTTGCTTGTCGTATGAGTGTGCATACACTGTGACGAGAGACTTAGATGAACAAGACACTCAGTGAATAACACTAACAAAAAAGAGCAAGGACAACAAAAAAAACAAAATACAAACAAATATATATAATAAACAAAAACAAGAATAGTAAATAAATAGAAACATACAATAACATAACGCAAACAAAATAAAACAAAGCAGCACTCAAAATCAAGCAACCAAATAAAAAATTAAATGAACAGATAAGCAATCAAAAGAAGCATGCAAAAAGCAATGAAAACATCATACGAAAATAACAAAAACAATACAAAAACATGTAAACAATGTAGAAAAGTAAATGATTGGTCCCTCTAACCTCATAACTCTAACACTTTGACAAAATTTGCAAAATTTTGCGGCAACGGCGCAAAAAAAATGATGCGTTCTAACTCTAAATGATGGCAATCATACACAAGTCTAGGCATTCAAGTAATGTAGGGGAGTAAGAAACTCGACCCAGTTTATCAAACCATAAGGAATTTGAACTAAATGTCATGCGAGTCTTTATTGGTTATTAGAATGTCCAATCAATTAAAAGTTGATTTTAATTTTAAACTAAACTAATCAAAATTAAATGCACCTAATCCTAATTTGTGAGAAATGTAAATGTGATTGAAAACTAAATTACATAAAATCAAAGCAACATGAACAATTTGCAAGTAAAGTAAATGTGAAAGAAAATTAAATCAAAACATAAATGCCACTAAATTCAAATAAAAAACATCATTCTTTCCCAAAAAAGGAAATGTGCAGAAATCATAAACCTAAACTAAAACATATCCAAATGAACATCTAAAAATCAAAAAATCAAATTCACAATTAAAACATAAAAACCCAAATCAAAGCATCATCAAAACATAAAGTAAATTCACAACGGAAAGTAAATATACGGAAATCATAAAGAAAGCAATATAAAACGTAAAGTAAAAGCATATAAAGTGTTCGTGAGCAAAACCCATGAAAGAAACCTACAGTAAAACATCAACAACAGTAGAAATTGATCAAAGAAATAATAAAAGATGCAGAAATGTAAATCAAACTAGGCTTGAAAGGTAAATTGGTGCTTAAAATGTAAATTTAACAATAAAAGTGTAACATTCTCATCCTAAAACCCTATTGTTAAGTTAAATAATTAAAATGATTAAGATGATTAGAAGATAATTAGAGAAGTTAATACAAAAAAGAGGTAAAACATAAGTTAACTAAGAATATTATGAACAAGTTAAGAGTTATATGTATTAAGGATTTGACAAAATGAAGTTTGGATGTGAAATCGATGAGAAAATGGTTGAACCACACATTGGGCGTATTGTCAGCACGTGGAGCGTGTTGCTTGGAAAATGAAGAGCGCGATCATGCTCAAAAATCAACACGAAAGTGCTATTGAAGAAGGGCACGATCGTGCAAAGTTTAGTAAGGGGCATGTGCTGAGTGATCTGAAATGTTGAAAAACTAAGTGACACATGTAAAATGAAATTGGTACAGGGCGTACTGAATAGGGCACGGTCGTGCTGAGCCATTTCAATATATATAAGCTCCATTTTGAATTCAAAACAGTCACAGAAGCAAAGAAATAAACTAGAGAGAGAGTATCAAAGAAGGAGAGGAAAAGAGAAAAGGATAAAAAAAAGGTATTATATATAGAATTGATCGTAGAATCCAGTTGGGAATTGATTGGTATAGTTATAACATAAAATTTCAGAGATAATAGCAAGTATTTATGAAGTTTTCATTCTTAAGAGTTATAAAAAAGAGAGTTTAAACTAAGCATCATTAGCGATTAATGTTATAGGGAGTTAATCGGATCGAATTAGGAGCATGCATATTGATATATATTGTAAATTGAATTTTATAGAAAAATTTGTATATGTTCTTATAGGACGACGAAGTAGGCGAGCCAGACATGATACGATTACACGTCGGTCCAAATATTTTAGCTAGCAGGTGAGTAGTCTAAGTCACTTAAAATATGAATTAGTGTGTGAATTTAATTACTTGATCGTATGTGATGGTTGATAGTATATATATATAGATATATATACATATGAGAATGAAATGCAAACAGGTAAGTTATAAGGTATTACAGTTATACAATTGTATCAGACGCTGAGGTGATATGATATGATGTGATGTGATGTGATGTGATGTGATGTGATGTGATGTGATGTGATGTGATGTGATATGATATGATATGATATGATATGATATGATATGATATGATATGATATGATATGATATGATATGATATGATATGATATGATATGATAT
>CANYCX011832949.1:0-11956 GCA_948193385.1 Breynia disticha f. nivosa | reverse complement strand
CTTAATTTATTTTTCTTCTATTTTCTTTTTCCTTTATTTATTGTTTATTACCGCCCTTGTGGCTGGTTTTAATTTCACATAATTAAAGTGAAAAAGCTCTTGGGAGCGTATAATTAAAGTGAAAAGGTTCTTGGGAGCATGAAATTGTAATGAGGGAGGGTTACCGGCTCTTGGGAGCGTATTAGCAGTTGTATATAAAACATACGTTACTGCAGCACAGTGGAAACTCGTTTCACATTTTAGTATAAGAGTGTGCCGGCCTATAAGGGTGTTAAACAAGCCTATAATGGCAAAAAAATCTATAGACCATAGTAACTGTAACCTAAACTCCTGGCCGACGAGGCCCGTTTGCAAACGTCATATGAAATGGCCAAGTAAGGGCCCGAATAAGAAAAATGAACTGGGGGTATGAGTGATCATACTAGGTGATGCATTAGGGAACATGCAATCTCAATTCATCACAGTTGTATATTTATGGATTGTTGAGCTTGTATTGGTGTATTGATTTTGGATTATTGTTGATTATATGAGATTTGTTTAACGATTTGGAATGTTTGGTGATCAAATCATGATGTTTAGTGGAGTGCATGTTTTATCAGATTGTGATATGTGTGTGTTAAGTATAAAGTTGTTCAGAATGGTAAAATTGGTTGAGAATTGTGTGAGTAGATATGTGGAATGTGGTTGTGAATTGTGATGATTATAGGTTGAATGATCAAGTGCAAACAGGCTAAAATTCTGGATACAGGGGACCCAAACAGTTTGAGAAACGGTTTGGTCAATCCGTTTCCCAACCTGTTTTGACAAATTTTACAAACCAGAAGACCCAAACGGTTTGGAGAACGGTTTAGCCAGCTCGTTCCCCAACTCGTTCTGATTTATAAACATTCCAGCATGAAGAACAGTTTGGCCAAACTGTTCCCTAAACCGTTTCAATTTTTGCACAATCCAGAACAACCAAATGGTTTGACAAACGGTCTAGCTAAACCGTTCCCCAAACCGTTCGGTTTTGATAATCTGGACAGAATGACCAAACGGTTTAGCCAGACCGTTCCCCAAACCGTTCGACACTATTCATCACACTATAAATTTGACTATTGAGAGTTTATTGGATCCAATGATTGTGTGTAATTTGATTACTTATTTCTCTAGGTGAAAATAAGAATTATCAAATATGGCTATACTTTGTGGCTAAACAAACAAATGTATGAGAGTTGACCATTTTGGTTGTGTTGCTTACTGAGTGTCATAACTCAGGCGTTTTATGCCTACCACGCTTGACAGGAATTCAACGAAGGTTATGACTGAAATAGGATCGTTTCTGTTCTTTTTCTTTCCTAACCTGAATCATTTTGTAACCACTTATTGTATTGGGCCTTCGTAAACTTTTGTAATGTTTTGGTGAAATGAAAAGTGTGTATTTATTAAAGATGAGTTTAATCTTGATTCCTCCCATTCTTATTTCCTTTATGTTTTATTCAAATTCCTTTAAATCAAAACCTTGACTTCCAAGTTTGAGTGCCACTTGACGAAAGAGAAAAAAATACGTAAGTGATAGTTAAATTCGAGGGTCACACTGTGTGATAGACTATAGTTATGTTGTGTTCTGTTTTGATATATGTGTGATACCATTTGTCTGGCATTTGGGGATGCCGAGGGATAAGATAGAAAGACACGTCATCGTGCTGATTTATGCTTTCCCCTGCACATCATTTATGTTATAAGGCTAAGAATACTTACTGAGTACTGTTTATACTCACCTCGTTATTGCTTTAAATGATTGCGCAGATCATAGGTAGTTGCCTGTCACTGGACCACAGAGCTAATCAGTGTTTTTCCAGAGCTTACGTTAGAGGTCGAGCTCCAGTTTTCATTTTTGATATTTTGGACTTCTACATGTTGTACATTTATGTATATACATGCAACTTTTGAGTTTGATATGTTTTCAAACTTATTTTCTTCCGCTTGTGTTTTGTTTTACGAATGAAAATATATTTGGTCCGAGATTTATGAAATAGCGTGTATATAAATCTTTTATATTCTCTCTCTCCTTTGTTTTTAGATTTGATTTTATATCATATCTTTGAATTATAATGTTTATCAGGAAATCAGTATTTAAAAATGAGGTTCACAAATAATAACCATCTTTCCAACTTAATTAACATCAATTAACATTGAATTAAACATATATATCAAGATCAAATCAAACCATCATGCACATCAACTTGTACCTTCTCTCTTCTTTTCATTTTTCCCCAATCTCATAACCGAACTTCCACAATACTTATGCTCATGCATCTATATCACTTTCCAACATCATTAGACATAATTTAAACATAAATTAACATTGAATTAACCTCATTCAACACCCCAACCTATAACATCTCATCCTTTACCTTTGCATCAAAAAACATGAACATTTATTACTTGGTTGTTGCTCGTAACTCACATAATTTTCTTCACATCTGCAAGGGGTCAAACAACACACACATACATCTTTCATCATCATTCATAATTCATTATTTCAATTTAAAATGGACGAATTTTTGGGGCGTTACAACTCTCCCCCTTAAGAAATTTCATCCCCGAAATTAAAAACAAGTTAGGTTCCCCGAACCACTTAACTTACTTACTCACACGCTCCAACTTTAAGCTCGTAAACCTTTAATAGACTACATCGGTCACGCAATTAAACAACCACAACCTGTTCTTATCTCTTAAGCCATTGTCATATAAGATAATACTTAAAGACTCAATCCAATTCGACTTAACTTACACGCTCATCCTCATGACCACCTTACGATTCATACCATCAAGTTCATGCGCAAAACATGTTTTACCATTTGCAGATGTTCACCTCAATTCACAAGTATCTTACAGCTCTTTCATAACAATAACCACTCTACCGCTTCCAGATAACCTCTATTCCTCGGATAATCACACAAGCACCCGGACATACTTTTAAGATTCTACTGAAATCAAAGCATCAATCATGACCCATCAGATCATGTTACCCCAATAAGCCGATATCCATCTGTCATCACTACAACTTATCTATTTCATTTGCTCTCAATTCTCTCATCTAATTTTTCTCCAATATGTATATATATATCCATCTCTGCTCGCAATCTTCCATCTATCGGATAATGTCAGCCCAAGGTAGGTAAACAAGAAGATAATTTTTGCGTACGCATAAGAAAGGAATGTTGTTATGTAAAATTTCTTGAGAAATGCAAGTAATGTCCTACCTTTGGTCAAGAAAACTATGCAGGAAGTCAAGAATGCACTTCCTTATATAAGGTACAACTCTAGCAACACCTTCAAGAAGAAGAGCGAGCGATAGCAACCTCGATGATCACACTCGATAATTAAATCCTCAATCATGTTTTCCATAGTCTCCAAGTATTCTCGACAAATGATTAATGATAATAATTCACTTTCTTTGTGTCTTTCTCCCACACATTCACTTCAGATTGCTATATCAATTCATGGATACACTCCTACACTCGTTAGTTACTTAAGTTTCTCCCAAGTTATCACACCTCATTGAGGCAATTCGTTGCCTCCCACAATTTCATTTGTAATTGGTTTAATCACATTATGCTTATAAGGTAGTTGTATTCTCTTTATTCTAAACTCTTATTAACTCACTCGACCGTAACTCACACAGCATCACTCAAGTTCATTTCTAATGCAACATCAATTCAATCCATAATCATTCCAAAAATTCACATAAAGGCATGTTCACTTTAAACTTTCATTTAGCGCAACTCCTTATCATTCTATTAAAAGACCACACTTATCACACAACTGATTCATTTCAAAGCAATCATACAATCATAATCTTTTAAAGACACTTCCCACTACAAGCATACCCTCCATCCAAGCATACATTCTCAAATCGCATAAAGGCACACTCATACATAACCAAAAATCAACTCTTACACAATCAAACAATACATTCTTAATCAAATGATTCATGTAGTCTCAATCATACATGAATGCAAATTCATGCGTTCCCTATCCATACCTTCAAAGGTCACATATCATCATAAGTATGCATTTCCTATTCACATAGCCATCTCGATGCATCAACCATCACCATCACATAATCGTGAATAACCAAGGTCAAACATTCATAAGGATGCACATACAAATTGATTCTTCCCTTCAAGGGACATATATCACGTAAACACATTATGTTCCATCTAGCACATTACAAGGTGTAGCAAGTGTTATTCATCCATACAATCCATCACGGTAAGTCATCCCATATCAACTAAAACACATCATTCATTTTCATTTTTTTACATTTTTAGCGACATTAATGTACATTATTTTTGCATATAACGTACGTTATTACCCAATAGAAGCATCCTGTCCACACTTAGCTTGAACCCAAGACTTAGGCAAACTTTCACACCATTCAAGCATATAAATCAAACATTTTAACCCCTTTTTAATTCAAACATATCTCAACTCTTACAACAACACAACATTCAAGCAATTCAAACACTTTCCATCTCAATATTTAATCGACATAATTCATCACAACAGATTTCCATACTATACATGTTTTGTATTCCATCTTTAGTGTGGTTCAATCATATATTGTACCCATTTTACACATACACAATTATCACATATTTGCTGCAATCAGCATTTTACCCTCTTCATCATTATGCTTAGGCTCTCAGGACTCAGTGACTGCGTGCGATACCTGGTCGACTATATCCAACATTTAGAAATCAACATTTTCAAAACTGTAGTTTCACACACAATAAAACAATGAAAATAGTTTCTCTAGCACAATCCGCAGGGAATCTAATCCCAGCTCTAATACCACTAAATATGACGCCAATTTTCATAAAATTCACTTTACAATAAACCTGAATTTTGCATTATTATTATTTTTTTCTTTTTAAAACGTAAGTTGAGGAGGGATAAAATGTGAACCTCATTTTTTAAATTTGAATTTCCTGATAAACATTATAATTCAAAGATATGATATAAAATCAAATCAAAATAGAGGAGAAAGATTATATAAAAGATATATACACACCTTTTCATAAAATCTCGGCCCAAAACATTGGTAACATAAAAAATTTTTTACAGTAGAAAAATAATAAAAAACATATCAAACTAAAATATTGCGTGTATATACAAATGTACAACATCTGTACAAATCAAAATGTCAAAAATGAAAACTGGAGCTCGACCTCTAACGTAAGCTCTAGATAAACACCGATCAGATCTGTGATCCAGTGACAGGCAGCTACCTACGATCTGGACAATCATTTAAAACAATAATGGGGTGAGTATAAACAATACTCAGTAAGTATTCTTAGCCTTATAACATAAATGATGTGCAGGGGAAAGCATAAATCAACACGATGACATGCCTTTCTATCTTATCCCTCGGCATCCCGAATGTCAGACAAATAGTGTCACACAGATATCAACACAACACACAGCATAACTAAAATCTAGAACACAGCCTCAATACGATCACACAGATCAATCGTGCGTAATATCGAACCATACAGGTAACGATAAGAATAAACTCACACAGATATCAATATCTTTCATTCAATATCGCACACAGCAAAATACGAACCACACAGGTTCAATAATAGCAATCCATAATCATACATATACGAATATAATGTATGAAATGAAATGAAATGCAATTTCACACAGAATGACCCGGGTTTATCCACCATCGCACACAGCAGCGAATTTTTCCTCTATTGCACACAGTAGAGGTATGGCATATAGCCTGAGCACACAGCTCTGAGCAAAGCTCATAAATATGGACTACCGCACACATCAGTCCAAGATAACACATATTAATCCTTTATCCACTCAGAAATAATATTTCTTGCCACACAGGCTCATGTTACACAAATATGTCAATGTATGAATGTATCTAATATGAATATCATTCATATTCGCACACAGCATTTGAATGACATTCATTTCGCACACAGCTCAGCATATAGAATAGCACACAGAACAATATCATTTCAGCTCACACAGAGCGAATCAGACAATACCACACAAGTATTCAATCGATATCCAATTCAATCATACCACATAGGTAAACAATTCATTACGGTTCAATAAGAACCTACCAATTCAACATAGCATTATAGGCCAACTATCTTTACTTTACTTAATAAATGTAATTTTAATTTGATTACACACCAGTTTAGTAAGCGTAAGAATGTTTACCTCGAAATACGTGCAACCAATTGATGTTTTCTATCATCCAATCAGTTACTAATCATCAACCAAACTTGTTACAACTATTTATCTTTCCAAAATAGCAAGAATTCCTCAAATTTCTAAAAATCCGAATTCCTTAGATCATGCCCAAATCTTATGTTTTGTGGTTTCTAATTGATAGATTAGTGATCTATAGCTAAAACCCATCAAAACCATACAAAACACATCCATTTTTCATCTTAAAATTAGCTCAAACTCAGCAAATCTTCTTAAAAAACTAAAAATGGAGTATGTTACCTTTAGAGCATGATTCTGTGGAAAACCAGTAGTAATTCTTGTGTTGGATGGATGATTTTGTGTTTAGATGACCTAGGGAAGATATCTGGAAGTTGAGAGAATTTTTAGGACGGTTTAGGAGTGTTTTGTGAGGAAATGAAGTGTTTTCATGTCTTTTTAAAAGCTGTCCTGCAGTCCGTTAACGTGTGTTAATTTTAAATTAACGTGTGTTATTCTTCCTATAGAATAACGTACGTTATTTCTCAAGCTGCTCAAAATTAACGTATGTTAATCAGGGCAATCTGCAGCATTCTTCAATTTCTCAACCTGTTTCTATTCGATTCGATTCCATTTTGACATATTTTCCTTATATATCAATCCTAACATATTTGAGAATGTTACAATTCTCCCCCTATGAAGAAATTTTGTCCCTAAAATTTCAAATTAATCAAATTGCAATCAAAACCTAAATATGGTCATTTTCATATACACATACCTTACCTCAATTCCATTTGCAGCAACTAACATAGTACAAAGCAAATAAAATCAGACCCGTAATAATACAACGTACCCATAAACCATGTCGAAAGGCTTCAAACTCATCAAACCATCGATCTAAGGTATCTCCTTCAATTTCACAATTCAAAACAAGTTAAGCTTCTTACTTAACTTGAAATCTCACATCCAATCAACAATTAACACATCAAATCAAACCTTAAATCATAATCGTACCTCAAGTACCAGAAGTCGAATCAGGAAACAGATATGGATACTGTCGTCTCATATCTGACTCAACCTCCCAAGTCGCTTCTTTTGGTGAATGAAAACCCCATATCTAATCACGCCTCTCCAGAGTGAAACTCTATTGCCGACCTCATACTCTATCTCTCGATGATGTCGGTCATAGTAGCTCTTCTGACAATCCTGAGCTACTCGCATACAACGTTTTACAACATTCACTTTATCTAGGGTTTGCTGAATGAACTATAGTCCCTCAATCTGTCACAAACCCTCAACACCCCAGTAAACTGGACTACAACATCGTCTCCAGTATAAAGCCTCGTAAGGTGCCATCCCAATACTAGAATGATAGCTATTGTTGTACGCAAACTCAACCAAAGGTAAGTGATCATCCAAAAGTCGTACTTATCCTCAAACGAGTACCCATCGTATTCTGTAAACTATACCAGAATCACGATGTAAATCTAGCATCACGATCAGGCACAATCGAAGTAGGAACACCATGTAATCTGACAATCTCGACAACATACAAATCAGCAAGCCTATCCAACGTGTCATCATGTTGGATACCTAAGAAATGAGTCTATCAACAATAACCCAGATAGCATCGTGGCGTCGGAATGTCCTCGGTAAACTGATAATGAAATCCATGGTGATTTTCTCCCACTTCCATTCTGGAATATCAAGTGGTCTCAATTTTCATGCCGGAGCGTGATGTTCTGCTTTTATTTGCTGACATTGGAAACATCTAGCAACAAAATCTGCTATTTCCCGCTTCATATGTACCCACTAATACAACTGTCGCAAATCCCGATACATTTTTGTACTACCAGGATGAACTGATAAAGGAGAAGAATGAGCCTCTGTCATCAACTCATTCTTCAACTCTGCAATATCTGGAACACACACTCTATCCCGATAATATAAAACACCTGTACCATCAAGTCGGTGTAAAGTAGGTGCCTTTCCTTTCACAACTTTCTTCTTTATCTGCATACGATGATCATCTTCATTATGACGCCCAACAATCACATCTCGCATCTGAGGTCGAACGCTAATGTTGCCTAACATATGATCCTCAATCAAACCCAACTGCACGCATAACTCTCGCAAAGCGAATAGAGACTCCGCCCTATATGTAACTGAATCATCATCCCTTGTCTTTTTTCTACTAAGTGCATCAGCAACTACATTCGCTTACCCAGGATGATACTCAATCGTGCAATCGTAATCTTTCAACAACTCAATCCACCGTCTCTACTGAAGATTCAGCCCTCGATGTGTCATAACATATTTCAGACTTTTATGATCAGTAAAAATCTGAAAAGTCTCACCGTATAGATAGTGACGCCAAACCTTCAGAGTATGAATGATCGCTGCTAACTCCAGATCGTGTGTCGACTAGTTGACCTCGTGCGGTCGTAACTGTTATGAAGCATATGCAATAAATCTGTCGTGCTGCATCAATACTCCACCAACCCAGCTCCAGACGCATCTGTATAAACAACAAAGCCACCTTCATACGAAGGTAACATCAGAATTGGAGCCTAAACTAACCTCTTCTTCAACTCCCAAAAACTCATCTCACAGTTGTCATTCCAGACAAATGGAACGTTCTTTCTTAATAAACATGTCATAGGTCTAGCTATCCTCGAAAAGTCCTCGATAAATCTTGGATTATAACCTGCCAAACCCAGAAAACTACGTACCTCAGACACATTTTTTGAAACTTGCCATTCTTGCACTGCTTTTATTTTACTAGGATCCAGTTTTCCTCCCTCTGTTGAAATCACATGTCTTAGAAAGATAACCTCAGACATCCAGAACTCGCATTTACTGAATTTAGCGTACAACTCTTTTTCTTTCAATACATCGAACATAATACAGAGGTGTCTCCGATGCTCCTCCCTATCTCTCGAATACACCAGAACATCATCAATAAAAACCACAACAAACTGATTTAAATAAGGCTAAAATACCTTATTCATCAGTGCCATAAATACCGCTGGTGCATTTGTCAACCCGAATGGCATAGCAGTGAACTCAAAATGCCTACAACGAGTCCTGAAAGCAGTTTTCTCAATCGAACTATCCTCAACTCTCAGCTGCCAATAACCTGATCTGAGATCAATTTTTGAAAATACAGTAGCTCACCGCAGTTGATCAATCAAATCATCTATCCGTGGCAATGGACACTTATTCTTCACAGTTACTTTATTCAGCAGACGATAGTCGATACACAATCACATACTACCGTCCTTCTTTCGTACAAACAATACTGGTGCTTCCCAAAGTGATACGCTAGGTCGTATAAAACCTTTCTCTAATAACTCTTCAAGCTATCATTTCAACTCCTGTAACTCAACAGCTGCCATACGATAAGGTGAAATAGAAACTGGTGCTACTCCTGGCATAATCTCAATCCTGAAATTAGCCTCTCGCTATGGTGGTAATCCCTGTAACTCGTCAGGAAATACCTCAGGATACTCACAAATAATCTCTACATCTCGTACCTCTAACACAGGTTGATTCAGATCAATTACTAAAGCAAGATAGGCATCACAACCCTCTCGTATCAACCTCGTAGCAATAACTGCTGAAATCAGTCAAGAAGGAATAGTCTTCCTTTCGCCTACTAATAATACATGTCGCTCACCATCAACCTCAATCACAACTTCTTTCTAATAACAGTCGACCATAGCACGATTTTTGGATAACCAATCCATCCCTAATATAACTCCAAACTCAGTCATCTGTAATACAATCAAATCAGCAAAATAAGTCGACTCGCCAAACCTGAGCTCACAGTGTCGTAAAATATGTCTCACCAACACTATACCACTAGTAGACATCAAAACAGAAACAGTATAACCCAACCTCTCTATACTACCCCCAATACGGTCTACCACGCTATCACTCACAAATGAACATGTAGAACCGGGGTCAATCAATACTAACGTAGTATATGAAAGGATAGAGATAGTACCAGTGATCACGTCTGGATCCTCTGCAGCCTTATCTCTAGTCATAGTATAAACTCGGGCCTGTGGTGCTGACCCTGCAGGAGTTGCTGCTCCAGTAGATCCACCTCCTCCACCTGAACAAACTGCTCCACCTCTGGCAGTTGATCCACCTCTAGAAGTATATCTGGAACCTCTGCCACCTCTACCCCTAGCAGTGTCAGTAGAAACTACAGGTCTAGTCTCACCAACACTGCTCTGTCGGGATACCTGACCACTCTGCACCCCTAATCTCTATTGATAATCTCTGAAAAAATGTCTCGGCTGACGACAAGTATAACACAATGGAGTAGTCTCTCTATCGGTATAAGTACCTATACCGCGACCCTGAGGAATAGAAGGCCCAGTGGAATAACCTCTACCGCTACCTCTAGCTCCTCTCTCAGGCTGTCTAGTCTCACTACCATATGTCTCTCTGGGTGGCCTAAAATCTTTCTTCTTCTTTTTCTGCTACTGCTTAGAAATGGAACTACCTGAGACTCCATGTCGCTTTCCTTCTGATTTATCTCCCTCTGCCTCTAACTCCTTAGCTCGGATAGCTGTCTCAAGCCGTAACTCATAGGTCGAAGGGTTTATCGTAATCCTGTCTCGAATCGAATACCTCAGACCTCTCTCAAATCTGTCTCTCTTCTTTCTGTCCGTATCGACATCCTTTGGAGCGTATCGAGATAGCCTGGTAAACTCTGCCTCGTACTCTACCACTGTCATTTCCTTTTGCTTCAACTCTAGGAATTCTATCTTTTTCTTCGTCTAGTAATGTGGATGAGTGTATTTATCAGCAAATGTCCTCAGAAAATCATCCCAAGTCAACACTAGAGGATCTCTCTGACTGTCTGGAATAGACTCCCACCAATTCCAGGCTGCTTTCTCGAGAAGAGAAGTAGTATACCTAAATTTCTGCTCTGGCGTACATCTCATACGCGTCATAATCCTCTCGGCATGCCTGAGCTAGTCATCAGCCTCAGCTAGATCAGTAGTACCCTCAAACGTTTTCACCCCCTGCTTTCTTACCTCTACAAAATTTTTATCGATGTCCAGGTTTGTCTGACTCCCTGAACATCTACCCTGCTCTCTCATCATCTTCTGCATCATCTCCTAGAATGGAACGTATGCAGGATCGTACGGAGGTATAGGCATAGCATTCTGTGCTGCTGGCTGAGTCGTAGGCTGCTCTGGAGGTACTAGGATAAATCTCTATCCCTCTACTGGCTCTCTAGACTCTGCAGTGTGATCAGGAGATACGTAATCTGTTATCAAAATCAAGTTCAAAACTCATTTCAAATTTTCAAATCATAAATCAGATTTTCAAGATCACAAAACATGAAAATCTTTGACACAGTCCAAAGAGAATTCAATCCCTGCTCTGATACCACTAAATGTGAACCTCATTTCTAAAATTTAACTTTCATGATAAACATTACAATTCAAGGATATGATATAAAATAAAATCTAAAAACAAAGGAGAGAGAGAATATAAAAGATATATACACGCCGTTTCATAAAATCTCAGCCCAAAACATTCATAACATAAAATTTTTTTACAGCAGAAATATAATAAGTTTGAAAACATATCAAACTAAAATACTGCGTGTATATACAAATGTACAACATCTATACAAATCAAAACGTTGAAAAAAAAACTGGAGCTCGACCTTTGACATAAGCTCTGGAAAAACACCGATCAGCTCTGT
>CANYCX011832890.1:0-15606 GCA_948193385.1 Breynia disticha f. nivosa | reverse complement strand
GGCGCTCACCTGAACAATAAAGTAAAAATATTTTTTATAAACAAATATATAACTATACAAATAATATGTGCATAAAAAATTTTAATGTGATGAAAGAACATAATTATATAAAATCAACTCAACCATCAAAGTAAATTTGATGAAAGATTATGTTTTTTCTCCCTAAATAAAGATGTAAAACAAGCAAAGTTCTTCCTAAAACAACTCAAACTCAGCTCATGCAATTAGCTTGTAGGAATAATAATATCATATAAATTAAATAAAAATATATTAATATAATTCTGCAACATTAAGAAATTAGTTTTCTTTTTTATAGTTTATGCCATCATAACACAACAAGAAGTTAGTAATGTGTCCATTGCCCACCACACCTCCACCACATGAGGAGACAATGAAGAAGATAGAGTTGGTTTCTGTTTATGTGAAGCATGAATTTTCTTTGAACTGTTGCTACTCACTTTTATTTACCATGATTTCTGTTCTTTGATAAAAAAATCCTTTTTTTATTTGAGGCACACCTCAGAAGCGCCTCTCGACTGGACCGAGATGCTCGCCTAGGCGTCGCCTCTTTCAAGGTGCATTGCCTAGGGTGTGGAGAGGCGCTATAGCCTCTCATCGCCTTGCCTTAGCGCCTAGGCGAGCGCCTCTAGTGCCTTTAATAACAATTCTCCACTAATTAAGCCTGACAGCTACCTAAATTGTGCTTAGACAGCTAATGACTTCACTCACATCATTATTAATCCACCAACCAAATTCAACACTAAATGCTTCATTGATGGACTACTAAAAAAAGCTTATAAAGCTTGACTTCATATTTCAAATCTTGGAAGTTCCAACCTTACTCATTAATTTACTGTAAAAAAAGTTAAAATTGCAAGTACTCACCTCTGTTTCTCCAGCTGTGGCTGCCACAGAATGAGCAATTTCCATTTCTCGATCTTTCTCAAGAAATGCAGCACGCTGCAGATAGGAAATATGGAATAGGTGAATTATATTTTATCATATTAATGAAAAGAAGATTCATAACACATGAGCGAGAATGAAACCTCTAAAGGATCCATGTTTGCAGTAGATACGAAAAATCTATCCAAAAAAGATCCCTCAGCTGAAAATAATATATGCAATGTCAAAACAAAACAAAATAAGTAGCACAAGCTTTATCAAAATATAAAGGCACATTTATGTTTTAATAACATCTGAAGAAGAAGAAAGCTGTTTAGAATGTCTTCATATTGGACACTATACAAACCAGGAAACAACCACAAGGCTTGAAAGAAAAGAAACGTGCTCCTAGTATCACTAAAAACACCACTGAGAAGATTTGAGAAAAAAACTTTGATTTTTCACTAAAAATGCTTAGTTTTCACATCATGTCATATTGTCATGATCATGTCAAACAAAAGTGAAAGACATGCATACTTTAATTAGGCCATTTTTTTGTTTTTGTAGATGTCTTTTAAATATAGAAGATTGTTATACTAATAGGCTGTCGACCAGATAAGTAGTGTTGTCCACACTAATTTATAATATCCAAAACAATGGGTCGACCAGAACTCCAAAAGCTCAAAAGTCTTTTTGTTATTCTACTAACTGACGCTGCTGAGTTAAATCTCAGCCTACTGTAACAGCATCTGAAGCAATTACTGCCAACCTCGTTCTCAATCCTATACAAATTATTGTCTTACATTGTTCTTGTCTACTCCCCATAAAACACTGTTGCGCAATTTAATTATCATATTATTTTTTTTATTTATTACTAATTTTGACCCAATAATAAACCACAAAGAACAAGGGCTAGTTTCTTTTTAATCACACAACTACCTCATGACTCATGAGTACAATCATCAAGTCTACACATAAAATGAGTCAGGAAACAACTTACATAATGTGACCTTAGAAGTGATATTCCCAATAGCATGAAGAAGTCCTATGGTTCCACAAGCATTGCCCACTGTTTGTTTCATGAAATAGACTTTATTGTCATGTTCCTACATAAAGGAGAGACTGTAAGTCAAACACAAAACTATGAACTAATTATAACTGCCGTGCATTTAATCACACTGCAACTAGAAGCATCAATAACACTTTTTAACTTCAATTAGTAAAAGCTCTGCTACCTATTTTTCCAATTTCCTTTGGGACTCAAAACTAAAGAGAAATTATAAACTAATCACTGAGATAAATACTCCAACTTCCAAAGATTTTTTTTTTTTTGTGTTCTATAATAGAAAGATGTACAGATGAAAAACTCAAGGACTTTGCATAGACGACGTAAATATCACACCAACCTTTGGAATGCTATCCTGCTGAATTCTCTCAGCTTCACTCTGTACAATTAGAAGCTCACCAAAATCAAACAATGACAAACAACATAACTACAACATTCAAGAACAACATAATAAATCTCCAATATCAAGAAATAGACATACTTGGGCAGTAATAGGATACAGAAACAGAACAGCGAGCACAGGTTTCGGAACCATTTCCAAGAGCTCCTCTTCGAATCCATAAACATCACAGCATTCTGCCTCTTTCTCAGGCAAACCAAGACCCCAAAGGAACTGCAAATTCATAAATTATCACAAAAAAAAAATAATTGGTATATTTGATAGACAAAAGCATAACACCAAACAAAATGATACAAGAACCCTAAAAATTCTTCAATATCTTGACACTAGGAATATTAGCATGTCAGTTTTTGAATCCGAAATGGAGAACCATATGAATTCAGCAATCCACGACTAAGCCCATCACAAAAAGACTATATTCAATTAAATCTAAAACTATATTAAAAAATCCACTAAATAAATCAGACGCAAACCCCTAATACTGATAATTACTCGGCCGCAAAAAGATAGAAATTAAAAGATGGGTTATAAGGTAAGAGAAAAGCGAATATAAGAAAAACCTGGTTCATAACATCGGGGTTAGCTTCAAGAGGAAGCCATCGCTTTGCACCGGGAGTTTCATCGACTGTTGTCATATCTCACTGATTAGTCTTTGTTGGTTTGGTTGCAGATGCGAAGTGTAGAGTTGCAGATTTATATAGGCATAGGCTTGGCTTTATATATAGGTTTTGGCTTGGTTTGGAAGCCTGGACCCTTTTCTTATTTAGAATTAATAAGAAGCTTAGGATAAGATGCTCAATTAAAGAAGTGTAACGTTTGAATAGTTAGATTAATAAACTAAGTTTTTATTGACTAAAGTTCAACTTAAAAAAATCTGAAACATAAAAATATTTTATTCATATAAGTTTTAATAAACTAAAATACTTCTATTAGTAAGAATGCCACATAATTAATCATTTAGTACATTGACTTTTCTCATCATTTGAAGTAGCAAATTTTTTTGATAATTTGTGACATTCAAGGAGACCTCTCAATTTATCTAACCTCTAAAGTGGAAAGGGATATACTTTACCACATTTCTCTTCCTCAACATCTAAATCAACTACCATATTCTAAACTTAACTTTATATTCGAAAATGGAAAGTTTTCTAATTGTAGTCAATTCAGCAGTTGAATCTGTAATAGCTTGGGCAACATTATCATGTCCCATTTTCAGAAGTGAAGTTTCACTGGAAAATGGAGGTAAACTTTCATATATTTAGACATAAGTATACAAGCCTATATATACAGTTTTACTAACATAGTCTTAGGAATATCCCTGCTGATTTTTAGTGATTTACCTATCTAATATACAACTAACTTTCCTTCTAAGTGCTAATAACGGAAACTTTCTATATGGGGCAGATCATGTTCACATTCTGATTTCCACACTCCCCCCCCTCAAGCTGATTTGTACATACACCTCCATCTTCAGGTTGCCAACTAGTTTGTTGAACTGATCCTGCAGTAGACCTTTAGTTAAGATGTTTGTTGTTTGCTGTAAGGTTGGAACATAGGTGATACATATATCTCCTATGTCCACCTTTTCTTTAATAAAGTGCTCGTCGATCTCAATGTGTTTGGTTTTGTCACGCATGACAGGATTATGCACTATTGAAATGGCTACTGTATTGTCACAGTAGATCCTCATAGGAGCCTTAGTAGCAACATCTAGTTCCTTTAGCAATCTTCTAACCTAAATAGCCTCACACACCCCTGAAGCCAATGCTCTTAGTTCTGCTTCTACACTACTCCGAGCCACAACACTTTGCATTTTTCTTCGTCAGGTTACCAAGTTTCCCCCAACAAAAGTACAATATCCAGAGACAGATCTTCTGTCATTCTTGTCCCCAGCCCAGTCTACATCAGTATAGACTTCAATATCCTTTCTTTATCATTAGTCCTTGTCCTAGAGTCCCCTTTAGGTACCTCAGTACTCTGTGGGTTGCATCAAAATGTTCCTGTCCTGGTGCATGCATGAACTGGCTCAGCAAGCCTACGACAAATGCAATATCAGGTCTTGTATGAGACAAGTAGATCAGTCTCCCAACTAAACATTGATACTTCTCTTTGTCCATAACTTTCCCTTAAGCTGTTGGTTGCAATTTTAAATTTGCTTCCACAGGTGTATCTGCAATTTTACACCCCAGAAAACCAGTTTTTGTTAGTAGGTCTAGGATATATGTCCTTTGATTAATGAACATCCCCTTTTTAGACCTAGCAAACTCCATGTCGAGGAAGTATTTTAGCTTCACTAGATCTTTGAGTTCAAACTCCTTTCGCAACCTTTACTTCAGACCTTCAACCTTCACATCATTTCTTGTGATTATGATGTCGTCTACATGCACAATGAGTACTGTTTTCTTGCCTTCTGTACACTTCTTGTAGAAAAAAGTATGATCTGCTTGGCTTTGAGTGTACCCCACATGCCTAATCACCTTGCCAAACCTTTCAAACCATGCCCTAGGAGATTGTTTTAGTCCGTAGAGGGATTTCTTCAGCTTACACAACCTTCCTCTTCCATATTTTTCTTCAACCCTAGAGGAATATCCATGAACACTTCCTCCTCTAGGCTTCCATTTAGGAAGGCATTCTTCACATTAAGTTGATGAAGTCCCCAATCTGAATTTACTACTAGTGACAATAATACCCAAATAGCGTTGCGACTAGAGCAAAGGTCTTATGGTAGTCAATCCCTAGCATTTCTGTAAATCATTTTGCGACCAAATGTGCCTTCCTTCTGTTTATACTGCCATCTACCCTGGACTTAACCGTGAAAACCCGCTTGCAACCCACTGTTTTTAGATTGCCAGGATCCTCAGCAATATCCATGTTCCATTCTTCTATAGCGCCTTTAGTTCCTCCTCCATAGCCTTTTTCCATCTAGTATCTATGATTGCCTCCTCAATGTTTTTAGGTATAGGCACCTTTGTAATCTATGTTACAAAAGTCTTGTGACCTTTAGACAGCCTCTGGTAGGATATGTAGTTGGCTAGTGAGTGTTGAGTACAAGTTATCCTACTTTTTTCTGACTATAATAGGCAGATAGAAGTCCCTAGAAAGTTCCTCCGTAATCTTGGAGTTTGAAACACCCAATGTAGAGTCAGTAGTTTCATTAATATGAATCGTGTCCAGGATATTACCTGCGGTCAGAGGTTCTGCTTTAGGCTGGGCAGTATGATTCTTCTGTTTCCTCGAGTAGACTCGCAGTTCTTGGGGCTGGGGCCTGCCACCAAGATCAACCGTCGTGGTAGGAAGCTCCAAAATGACTGTTGTGTGATCGGTGTCATCATCACGCATGGTGGCAAGCAGGTGATCAAGAGAATGTCGTGAGAAAGTCAGATCTACTAGGTCAAGATCCTAGAAATTGATTTTTGGCCTATTTCCTTCCTGCTGCTGACTCTCCCTTAAAGGAAATAAGGGGTAGTTTCTAGAAAAAACACATCCATGGAGGTAAGAGTTGTCTGAATTTGAGGATCAAAACAAACATACCCTTTTTGGTTGACACCATGGAGGTAAAAGTTGTCTGAGTTTGAGGATCAAAACAAACATACCCTTTTTGGTTGACACCATAACCAACGAACACAAGTTTTCTTGCTCTTGAGTTAAGTTTGGTCTGACCTTTAGCATAGGCATACGCTACACATCCAAATGGTTTCCTGACCTGTAAATGCCTCATATGTCTTGAATAATGATGACCTATAGGTCATATGATCTGTGGCCTCCGAGTCAATTATCCATAACTTATTAGATGTAGAAATAAGTTTAGAATTACCTTACTAGGTGTTAAAAGTTGCTGGAATTTCAGCTACATTGGCCTGCGGTTTTAACAGCTGTTGGATGTAGTTAATCTGCTCTGCGCTGAACACTTTGGATCTGGCCTTCGTAGCATTCACAGTCTTTTTCCCTTTCTGTTCAGGAAAGTCAGGTGTCCTTCCTTTGAGTTTCCAGCAAGTATCTCTAGTGTGTCTTGCTTTCTTGCAGAAATCACACCAAAGTCCAAATTTATCATCCTTTTTGCCTTTGTTCTTATTGAACCTTATAGCCAGAGCCACGTCCTCCTTAGAGATTAATGCTAACAACATAGAATGTCCTCCGAGAGTGGTGGAATTTTCCTTAACCATCACTCCTCTCCTTGTCTCCTCCCTTCTTACTTCTGCAAAAGCCTCGTCAATGGAAGGTAGGGGATTTCTGCCTATGATTCTTCCTCTGACTTCATCGAACTTCATATTGAGTCCATCTAGGAACTTAAAAATTTGTTGATCATCTACAACCCTCTTAAAATGCTTCAGATCACTTGCTGACTCCTAGGTATGGAAATGGAACGTATCTAAATTCTGCCAGAGTCCTTTCAAGTTATTATAGTAGTTTGTGACACTCATGCTCCTTTAACACACCTCCCTTATTTTTAGACTCACCTCGTACATCTGGGATTTATTGTCCAGATCAACATACATTAGAACCAAGTTATCCCACAGTTCATTAGTTGTAGTGTAGCCCACGTAGGTAGATCCAATGTTGTCTTCCATGGAGTTTATTAGCAGTGCCATAATCATTGATTTTTCTGATTCCCAATTCTCAAATTTTGGGTCGGTTTATTCTAGATTTCTCACTTTTCCTATAATGTAACTGTACTTTTTCCTTCCCTTAAGATACATCACTAGTGATTGGGACCACTTTAAGAAATTCCTCCCATTTAGTTTCATCAAAGTGATCCGTAGAGAAGTTCTCCACAACTGGACAATGTTTGGTCTAAAGTTGACGACCTCTGATGTTGACATAATGTTTTGCGTGTTATGTTTTAGAGAGTACCAATCCACGCTCTGATACCAATTGGAAAATAGAGTTAAACTCTCATATATTTAGACATAAGTATACAAGCCTATATATACAAATTTGCTAACATAGTCTTAGGAATATCCCTGTTGATTTCTAGTGATTCACCTATCTAATATACAACTAACTTTCCTTCTAAGTGCTAATAACGAAAGCTTTCTATACGGGGTAGATCATGTTCACATTTTGGTTTCCACAGTTTCTTCATCCACTTTAACTTTATTGTGTCTTTTGTTTTGGAGAGACTTCAACGTTAGCAGGATTAAAATTTTCAGCATTACCTCTAGGTTTAAAATTATTTTGAGATTCAGATGGAGCAACATTTGAATGTTTGGATGCATTCATGTTCTCCAAAACAATGTTATTTTGAGATACCAGTAAATCAATGCCATCAATGAGATGAAACGAATCGTCGACATTGCTTTCTTCAAGAGTATTAAACCTTTGCCTTGTTATTTCAGTAACATTCTCGACATTTTCTCTCATAGTTATATCTTTTACGAGAATTTCACATAATTTATAATAGTTGCTCAATTTCTTGTTTGCTACTTAGCATCTTGAGGATTAATCTTCAAAATCACATAGAGAACATAAATTATGCAGAACTTAATGCAAAAAAATTCACAACTATATTTAAATACACTAGTACCTCAATAACTGTTGCCAAACTTCAGGTTCAACGATGAACATTTCACTAATTGGATCCTTAATAAATCCACTCATGTCATTTTTAGAAATGTCATAACATGCAAACCACTTTCTTTTTAAATGTTTCATGCGATTGTAAAGTTTATGTTTATCAATATTTTTATCAAAAACATGCTCCAATAATTTTTTTATCAATATTTAAGTGATTTTAGTGGCAAACTCTTCCTAACTTCTTCTAGTCCTTAGCATATGAATTTTGTTCTATTTTATTAGTTTTGAAAAAAAATTAAATTTTTGAATTAATCAAATTTGTAAAAAAAATTGGACACTGATTTTGAAAAATACTTATGATCCTAATTCTGATTTGATATTTGTTTAGGTTTAATTTTCTAAATTATTAACATATCAAAATTTATAGTGTAATTTTTTCAAAGCTTGGTTCAATTGATAAATATGTATGAAAAATCAAAACTTGAGTAAAATAAAATAAAAATTTTGTCTTTGACGGTTACCTCACTTCTCCTTGATTTCTTGATGAAATCCTGAAGTAAAGTATAATTTTTACTCTTAGATGATCCTAGGTTACGTTTCTAGTGGTTTTGGGAGTATTCTCTACTCAATTTAGCTTAGAAATGTCGAGAATAATGAGAAGAGGTGGTTTATATATTAAATTTTCACTTTTTTCATATTTTTTACCTTTTAATACTACTGACTATTTGACATACCCGTGTTAATAGTGGCACGATTGTGTTGCCTTTTTGTTCCTTTAATTCTTTCTTCAACCCAGCCGTGTTAAAATTTGATAAGACTGTCACTTTGAAATTTCGTACTTACAAAAATTTTTACTTTTCTTGACACGATTGTGTCCCATTAATAGGCCCACTGTATTAATCAACATGCCCATTGTGTTCATTTACATGACCATGAATAATTGACATGCCCATCGTAACAATTAACATGCCCTCAAATAAAACACATTTGACTCATTTTTCATTTGTTTTTGTTTCATTTTACCAATGTCAATGTATGAAACACTCGTATGCACACAATTAAATATGCATTAGCATTCAAATGCATGTTTTTGGTTCAGTTCCTCTTACCTCACAACGTATAATCCTAAGTGTCTCAAAAGCATAGATGTAGTAGTCTACGTGTGACACTCAAAACTAAATTCTTAATTATTTTATTTAATTCGAAAACATGGATTTTTTTATATAAATATATTATGCTCACAAATTTTATATGATGCTCACAAATTTTATCCGTGTGGCTTTGTAAAATTCAATTCATCGAAATACAAATACAATGCAGCGTGATAAAATAATTTATGCCAAAAACATTTATAAATCCATTCCATAATCTCAATTGTGCTCCGTTGACCTTACTCGTGGAAAACTTCCTAAACCTGCACACAATACACAAAACACACATACACGTGAGTAACTAAATACCCAGTAAATACACCTACCATCACTTACCAAGGTAGCTTAAGCATAAGTGCTTCGTTGGTAAAATGTGTTAGGTATTACAATTCATTATGGATCTAAGGTAAATACCCTAGTTTATCTAATTCAATATTCAATAGTGCGTTATCGAATTTAGGGAAAACCCTAACACATCTAAATGCATCCTCTTATAGTATGTTATTAAAGGTCAAAGCTCTGCGCCCTAATTATACTTAACTATCATAAGTTAATTCAATTATCCATTCTTTATTCTTCTTAGGAATTCACTGTTCCACACGACTCACATCAAGCATTTATCAATCTCCATATATATATTCATCCAAGAACATGATCAACATATTGCTTTCATTCACAGGCACCCACACTCATACGAAAGTAATTCCACACACGCACATACATGATTCATATAATTCATAACCACAAATCATAATCAACATTCCTCAAGAAAATCACAGGCATCCCCAATTTAAGAACACATTATTCAACATTAATTGTCTCATTTCCAATTCACATATTAAACCATCACCATAATAAGTCACATCCATTCTAATTCCAATCCTCCACTAAATTCATATCCTTCATTCTCACATAACATAAGAATTACATTTAAAAATTACAAGCAACATCTAAAGCATTTCACAATCCAATCACATAACACCCATACTTCTATACTCAAACAACAACATACATCCATTTCAAAACCCAATTCTCCATTCCAATAATCATAACCATATCATAACAAATACAAATGAATGTCCACATGAATGCAAATGCAAGTGCAAGTAACCCAAATGCATGCCTCGGGGTCTTAATTCATTTAAAGTGCACATGAGAGAGTCCACTTTCAAAAGTTGGCAATTCCCCTTAAGTTTGAGCTCTCGCTCGATTGAAAATACCCCTTAAAGTGAGATCTCGCTCGATTGGCAATACCCCTTTTATTATGAGCTCTCGCTCGATTGGCAATACCCCTTATTTTTAAGCTTTCGCTCGATTGGCAATTCCCCTTTCATGAACACACAACGATGCCCATGATATGTCCACATGACATGTATAAATGAAATGCAACCATTTCCACAATCAATCATCCATTCTTTAACCAAGTCAAGGTAGGCCATTCACAATCATCAAATTATTCCACAATGTACATTTTCCATGGTAACCTTTCATCGTAATTCCATTCATACAATTTCACCAAAGCCATTAACACACGGTCACAAAACAATACCAATCATGGTTCATGCCATGTTTAACACATTCCATACACGTGGTGTAATCTCACACAATATCACAATCTGAATCATGACACAATCCATTATTCTTACTCACATTTCACCTTTTAATTGTGTTCACCTCATTAACATTTCAAAATCAATAAATCACACACTTTTTCATTCTTATATTCACACAATAATATTATATCATCTCGCAATCAATCCATTAACATAACACATTTATTCATGCCATAATCAAAATACAACACAACATAAACACACTCCACACCTATACTTTCTAATCACAATTCATTTTCATGCCATAATCAATTAGCCATATATACTTAACCACACAGATACAAAACCTGCCAAGGTAAGTGACATTCGGTGCACTTACCTCGAACTCCGTGAAGCTTGCTTCCCCAGCGACGCTACAATTCCGTTCCGATTTGAAATCCCTAAAATATACACACAATAATATTTATCATCAATCACGATTCACTTAATTAAATTATTTTATTTTAAGTGTTCCAATTTCCTTATTTCCTTTATCTCACTTATCACTTTACGTGTGTGTATATATATATATATATTGCATGCGGTAAGTTATAATTAAATCTTTACAACACCTTAACTCTCAATTTAACCCCCTTAACTTAGCATTTTGCTAAATTAGTTCATTAAGAAAAAAAAATCAATGATATTATCTCGTCTAACTCATTATCATTCTTACACATTTTTACATGTATTGTTATATAACTTAAATTGCAACCACTCCTTTAATTCCTCAACCCCCAACTTAACTTCCACAACCTACATCTTATCGAAATAATTCTACAAAGAACATCAACAACATGATCTCTTTTAATTTCATTATCTCGAACAATAATAATCGACATTTCAATTCACCCTCAATCATCGTTATTTTTCCTTCGTTTTACCACAAATGACCATAATAATTCTATCTTAACAATGAACTTACAAAACCTTATCCATTTACATCTCACAACTATCCAACTAGCACAAAAATTCCACTTTTTAATAAACCCACTTAAAGTATAAATTCTTCATTTCGGGCAGCCCCTTCCCAATTTGTCTATTCGTCGTAACCTGTAAAACCCAACTAACAAATACAACCCAATCAATTTTTAACTCTCACCCAATAGGAATTAGGGTTTTGTCAATGAAAACCCACCTTATTTTACCATGTACTTTCTGTTTTAGCTAAAATGACGAGGGAGGCACGGCTGGAGCATGCGTCGGCCATAGTGGAGGCACGAAAATCGTGTTGGCTGCTGCCGTGAGTGGTTCTGGTGGTGGCTAGACATATGACGACAACCAGAAGAAAAGAAAGGGCTTTTTAGAGATGTGGGGTTGTGAAAAAAAGTATTTAGCAAAAGAGGGGAAAGTAGAAACATATTAGCAATTAGGGGTAGAAATGGCTGACGTGTAACATTTTCCTTTTTTTGGTTTTGCGTGTAACATTTTCTCCAGAACCAAGGTGGCACAAAATACCCAAAGTTGTCCACTAGCTGAAAAGCATGCATGGGGACAGTAAATGCGGAGAGGGACAGGCTTTTCAAGAAAAATTATTGACTGAATTAGTATAATATTGATCATGAGTGTACAGTATTATAGTGAATTGGTCTTTAAAAGACCATGTCTTGTCCTGGGAAAGCACTTCAAAATTTTTTCTTGTTTTTGTCGTGTGGTTTTGTAGCTCCAGCTTAGAAATTTGGTTGTCTCATTTTTTCTGGTAAGTGTATAAATGAAAATATAATTTGTTTAATTTATTTATTTACTACTTAATATTCTTATTTTTTGAAGGGGAGTATTTTTTTTGGTTATCTTTTTTATGTATATATTGACTATCTATATTAAGCTAAATTAATTTATGTTGTTTGGACAAGAACTTCTTATTCTGTACTACTTTTGTGATTTGAAGGGTGTAATTTTTCTCCGTAACACAGAGACGAAAATTTCCTAAAATATTTTTTAAAGCAATGAAGTAAGGTATCACATTTACTGTAATAATTTAATTTGTATTATAATTTATTTTTAAAAATGTGTATGGATTAAAATATAAATTAATGTAATTGGGCAATATTTTTTTGGGTGTTTTTACTAGTGTTACTATAATTTATTTTAAAAATTAAGTAGGTTTTATATATTAATTAATGTGTAGGTTATAACATATTAATTCAAATAATTAAAAATATTTGTTATCATGTTTGTGTAAATATTTGCTAGATGCCAACGTCCTTTGCGATCTTTCACGGAGGAAATATTGTTAACGAGGAGTTTGGAGTGAGTTACTATGGTGGAGCATATACTACCGTTAACCTGAATCAACCGGTGCTTTACTATGCTTCATTTTATGGGTACATTAAAGATGCGATGGATCCAAATGCAGTAATTAATAGAATTGTATTTAGAAAACCAATGTTATTGCAAAATGGTGGAGTATTTTTTGGCCTTGTCGAAATTTCTGAGAATAGTGATTTGGAGAGCATGTACAGAGTTATGCGACATTTTCCGATGATGCAGTTCATTGAATTGTTCGTCGAATATGATTCATTGAATGTGACACCACATGGGTTTTTTGGGACGTTGTTACCGAACAGTCAACTTGCTCATGATGACGATAGTAGACATGGAATAATGACAAGTAACTTTGCAGAGTCCTACAACGCAATGCTGAAGAAAATGAGATCTCTGCCAGTTACGTCATTCATGAAAATGATGCTCACTCAACTTGTTGAATTATTCAATAAAAACAGAGAAAGAAACGAACAAGCACATTTGAATGGGGAAGTATTTACAGATGTGTGCAGGCGGATATTGGAAAGGCGGGTTGAGAAGTCTCATGGGCATAGTGTCACAAACTACGATAGACGCAACGGTGTTATGTCTATTACAACAGCCTACAATAACATATCTAGGAAGGGGAACAATGTGCAGATTGTTAAATTGGACGAAGGTAAATGCACTTGCGAAAAATTTCAACAGAGTAAAATTCCATGCAGTCACGCCATAGCTGCCTGCCTTTTCAACAACATTGATTACAGGCAGTACATTTCCCCATATTTTACAATTGCGAAGAACATGGAGGTTTGGTCTCCTTGTTTCGTTCCCCTTCCAAATATGTCGTATTGGCCTCCAATGTCATTTCTGAGAATAATTCCAAATCCTGACTGGAAAAGACAAAAGGGAAGACCACAATCGAAGCGCATCATGAATGAAATGGACTGGGGTGGAAGAGACCATATTGTATTTTGTCCAAAATGTGGTAAAACGGGGCACAACAGACGGTCATGTCCTAGGAATAATTAATCACTTTGTGTTTCTGTCAATATTTTAAATTTTATTGTAGTGTTATCTTGAAGTTAACTTTATGTATCGGTGTAATGTTAATTTTACTATTATTATTATTATTAATTTTTTTCATCTTTTATTTTAATTAATTTTATTTTATTAATAAATATTTCCAAAAAAATTATTTTATTTTTTATTTCTACGTTATTTTATTTCATTATTTTTACTGTTATTTTAAATTAATTCTGTTTTTATGCTTCCTTTAAATTATTAGAATGTTATCTAATGATTAGTATATGATTAAATTAATTATTGAAAGAATAATAAATTGTAATGATTACATAATGATATCAATGATTGAAATGGGTGGATGTGATATCTTTTCCCACTATTTTAACTTGTTGGAAGACATAATCACCCCTTTTCACTAAAAACAAAAGAAATCACCCCTAATTACTAATTATTTTGTAATTCCCCATTTTTTGCTAAATACTTTATTTGACAACCCCACATCTCTAAATAACCCCCAAAGCTTAGGCTTAGTTTGCAGCAGCTATTTTTATGAGCAAAAAACTGTTCAATATAAAACGAAGAAATCATATTATATACCTCCATAAGAAAAATTAGAACTCACTGATCGTAAAATAAACAAAAAAACGCTCAATTAAAGTAGAGAACTTCAAAACAAGATTGACAAATAGATTTACCTCACTGTGCTGATACATTGTGAGGAGCAGGAACTTACACCATCATCAAGTTGCCAGAAGAAGATACTGACAATCAGGAAAAGCCATTCACAACAAGGAGCTTCAGGAGATAATCCATCAAACCCACTGTATCTACATAAATAACCCAGAACAACTAATTAGATGGTTTGCACGTGACAAAAGCAAGATGTAACCCACAAACATAACTCCTGGAGAGTAAATAAGCATGGTGAAGATGAAATCTCGAGAGATGCTCCGCAAATGAAAACAATTGAGTATGATTTTCTCAATTCAGTATTCTACTGTGCTTATCTTCCCTTAATTAATTCCAACTGTCGTTCTACAACACTTTATAGTATAGAACATACAGTCTACAATCCACATTATCATTCTCCACAATTTACAACATTGAGAACAAAATATTCGAATCAGTATATAATCAATAATATCGCGTACGAATTACAATTAAGGCCGTTAAATTCCTCTAAGTTCCTCTAGTTTGTAAACAAGATTCTACAAAAACAACTTAAACACTAATTGAAAGCTCACCACACAAAGAAAACCCATTTGTTGTCACTCAAATCAGACCACTGAAACAGGTAAAAGCCGCGGCGGTTGGGTTGGATGAGCGGGTGTAAAGAAATACAAGAGTAAAGCAGCAATTAAAACGCCGAAAAGATCGGCAATAGCATCCTTAGCTGAAGCACCGGAAGAATGGAAGTAGCCGAGGTGGTCGGCAGCTTCCTTGGCGGCGCCGACGAGGAGTGAGAGAATGGAGGCGATGAGAATAGAGTGGCGGCGGAGAAATGGGTGACGGGTGAATGTGGCTAGAGTGGAGAAGAGTAAAGAGAGGAATAGACACATAAGGATGTGGTAGAATTTGTCAGCTGCTAGCCATGGGTCGTCTTCCTCCACCATTGATGCTTCCAAAACTTAAACCTTCACTTTGCCCTTTTTTTTTTTTTTTGACTTATTTTGATTTCAACTGATTTGCCGAATTCAACAAGTTACTTCAATTTTTTATCAGACCAAATAT
>CANYCX011832811.1:0-17493 GCA_948193385.1 Breynia disticha f. nivosa | reverse complement strand
AATGATTAAATTAGTTAATCATTTTATGATAAGGTATTTACATAAATTTTTATACTTACATAGTTAATGATTTTTAAAGTAATTTATATATATTGTTTTATATTTTTAAAATTTATACGTGTATATTTTGGTGAGCATCATATTTTATATTTAAAAAAAAATTTCCTATTTTTTGACTCTTTTGTAAATAAATATAAATGAATTTTGAGCGTCACACAAAGCCTAAGACCAAGGATGTGAAGGAGAGTGTATGCTACCATTGCAACAAGATAGGGCATTGGAGAAGGCATTGCACTTTCTACTTGGAAGAGATCAAGAAGCGTGGAGGAACGACCGCATCTTTAAGTTTCTTCATTATAAAGTTAATCTCTCTATTTCTAATACATTAGCAAATGTGGTTCTCACATTTTCTTGAATGTGTAGGGACTAATAAATGAGAGGGCGCTGACTAGAAGGTAAAATCAACATATGAGTTTGACATTGCCTTAGAGGCCAGAACTATGAGTTGACTTTAGCCTTGTAATTTAGTTATTAGTTTGAATGAGTGTTCTATCTGCGCATAGAAACACCATTTATGTTTTTCATGTTTGAACAATTATGGTTTAGATTTCATTATTTGAATTATGTTATAACCAAATAATAAAGACAATTTCATGAAAAATTTTAAATAAGTATTCTATTTGCGCATAGAAACATTATTTAAGATTTTCATGTTTGCATAATTATGGTTTGGATTTCATTATTTGAATAATTTTATGACCATTTAATGAAGAAAATTTTATGGAAAATTGTTATTAATGTGTTTTATGTTCTAAACTTTATAATAACTAATCAATAACGAAAGAACAAAAGGTTAAGATTAGTGAACTTAATTGTGCCTACTTTTAGCATTTTCATTAAGACCATATTAATGAGAAAAACATTGAAAGACTCCATAGAGGAGTCACTATAAGAATCTGCGAATTTAGCATCCAGAATTTAGCGTCCAATAATTTTAGACGCTAAATTCACGAAATTAGTGACCACGTCGCTAAAAATTTAGCGACCACGTGGATGCTAATTTAGTGACCATTTGAACGCTAAATGTGTGGACTACAACTACAGTGACGTGAAAAAGTTTGCCGCCAATTTCGTGCTAAATTTAGCGTCCACGTGGTCGCTAAATTTTGGAGTGAAAGTACATTGACATGGCAAAATAGACCGAAAAATAGCGTCCAAATTTAGGGACCACGTGGTCGCTAATTAGGGACCACGTAGTCTCTAAATTTAGCGACCACGTGGTCACCAAATTTGAAAAACTGGGCGGCAAAAGTACTCGTCAACTAGCGACCACGTGGTCTCTAAAAAATTCCACCATTATATATACGCAAATCTCTTTCTCCTCTCACATTACTCACTTCTTCCACCTTCTTCTCCAAGTTCTCATCACTTAAGATTTTTAGAGCTTAGGGTTTAGAATTTTTGGATTTACGGATTTAGATTTAGCAATTAACGTTTTAGAGTTTAAGATTTTACGATATAGCATTTAGGGTTTATGGTTTTAGAGATTTAGGTTTTTAAGATTTAGGGTTTTAATATTTTTAGAGTTTAGGGTTTAGTATTTTTGGATTTGTGGTTTTAGCAAATAACGTTTTAGGGTTTAAGATTTTACGATTTAAGATTTAGGTTTATGGTTTTAGAGGTATAGGTTTTTAGGATTTTTAGATTATTAGGGTTTAGGTTCAAAATTTAAATTATTATTTTAATATCTAATTTAATTTTTTTTATATTTTTAATTTAAAAAATAATTTAAATTATTTTTTATGTTTAGTCGACATTTAGTGACCACGTGGTCGCAAATTAGCGACCACGTGGTCGCTAATTGAAGAGTACTTTTGCCGTCTAGTTTTTCAAATTTAGTGGCCACGTGGTCGCTAATTAGTGACCACGTGGACGCTAATTAGCGACTACGTGGTCGCTAAATTTAGAAACCACATGGTCACTAATTAGCGAACACGTGGTCGCTAAATGTTTAGCGTCCACGTGGACACTAATTAGCGTTCATGTGGATGTTAAGTGTATTTAGCGACAACGATTTTTGCGTCCAAATTTTGGACACAAAATTTGGTTGCTAAATGCATTTAATGACCAAAAAATGCACTTAGCGACCACATTTTTGTCGCTAAATGCGTTTTTTTGTAGTGAGTGTTTGATTCATTTAACCTCGAGTCTTATGGTACATTCGAATCTTGTCTACAAGGAAAATTGAACAAAATCTTTTCATATAAGATATGCGAAAAGATAAGTATGCAATTGGAACTAATACATAATAATGTATGTAGACCATTTGGCACAAGTGCTAAAGGAAGTTTAACTACTTTGTGAACTTCAAAGATAACAATATTCTTTATGACTACGTATATGTAAAAAAGTATAAATCCAAAAAATTTTATAAGTTTAAAGAGTTTAAAATGAAGTACAAAACCTGTAACACCCCGAAAATTGTAACTAAAATATGCAAAAAAATGCTAACATAGCAGTGTCAAACGGCTTAGGAACGACCTGTATAAACTATTTCCCAAACCGTTTTGGATGCAGACAAGAGATTGATGTTGCACTGACAGTAAGGCAAAATGGGTAATCAAACAGTCTGTGCAAACCGTTTTGATCTGTCAGGCTTTAAAAATAGAACAACAAGAACATTTGGGAAAAAGGAGACAAAAATTGTAATAGAGCCACCCGACTTCTCTCTCCATTCTACCCTAAAAACCTTTATTTCCAAAGCCTAAAAACACTAAATCCAACCCTAGAAACAAAGATTGAGTGATTCTTAGTCTAAGGAATGGAGTATTAGGTGAATCTCTATGAAAGAGAAAGGTAATCTCTAACCTTATACTTGATGTTTGTAGGATGTTTAGCTTAGGGTTAGGAAGATGGGTATTTTTGGGTAAGATATGGTTAAGGGAAATAATGTGGGTGGATTATGAACTAATAACCAAAGGTTAGGAAGAGATTGAGATTTAGGGTTTTGGAAAAATTGGGGGTTTAGTTACATAAGAGTGGAATTATGAAATTAAACATAGAATTGAGTTTAATATAGAAAGTGTGGTATAAATCTTGTAGGACTCGGAGTTGAGCCATGCACCAACTTCGCGGAGTTCGAGGTAAGTTCATCGAAACACATTTACCTTGGTATGTCTTGCATCTATATGGTTAAGTATATTCGAATTATTTTGCATTCATTGAAATGGTAGTCAAATGTGCCCTAAAGGACTTGTATCTTTGATGTTACCTTGTGATTTTTCGGTGAAATTGCATAGATTGTGTTCCAAATGAGTGAACGTGTATGTGGATGGCAATGTGTCATGTAAATGATATGATACGAAATGTTGATGATGAATTGATGAAATAATGAATATGATGCTTGTGGGTTATGAATTGATGACAATGATTGCTTTGTTGAGTTATGGATGAAATGGTGAATGATTGTGAATGATTTTAATGTGCAATCATTTCGAGATAATGCATCAGACATGAGTTGTAAAAAATGGTTATAATTGCATCCATGATATTATGGCATTGCATGTGCAATCATTTTGAGATAAAGCCTTGATAGGTTGTTAATTTAGGAAGGCAATTTGCTTTACTATTTGTAGGATTAATTTTGATTCGATTACGGCTTAGGATGAAAAACGCGGATTCGACAGTTTGTATAAGTTGCAATCTATCATCAACGTATAAGAGCATGTAAAAGACTAAGTGCAGAAAAGTAAACGTACAATCATGGGACAATGAACCTACAACTAGGCTTATACTATTACATAGTATAATCTTCAGGCTTCAAGTCCATCTCTAAATGAGCTCTCCATCCTTCCTTTTTGGGCTCCACGTTTGGACAACCCTTCCTTCTGGGTTGGACCTCCACTCTATACTATTTCTATACTAAATACTTAATCGAAAAATTACGAGAATGTCTGATTTGTGTTTTCAATTATAGGAAATGTCAAGATATGTTTGTTCATTTACGTTTATGTCAGTTCAAGTTTTAAAAATATGAAAAATGTCCGATTTTGAGTTTACAATTGTAAAAATGTCAGGTATGTCCATTGTTGTTCATTATTCTTCATATATATAGAAAGAATAAAACAGGATGTACAATCCAAATAGGAAAACTAACTACTTGCTAAAAATAGGAGATTCAAACGCACGGTATATAAAAAACATATGCTTGATGTTTATTGTTGTTCATTTTTGTTCATATATCGAGAGACAATAAAAAGTGACATTTTAAAAATTGAAATTATCAAACTTGTCATTTTCATAATTTCAAAACTTAAACTGGTATAAACAAAAATAAACAAATTTACCATGATATTTTCAAAAATACAAACACGTTACTACGTATTTTGCATACTTGTCTGATTCTTAATCTAAAAAAATAGGCTCAGCAGGCCTTTACAAACCATTTAATAAAATAGGATCAGAAGGCCTTTACAAGAACAAAGGTCACACAATATCATCTTTAAACTACCACTTTCCTTTTTTCTCATCCTAAATATACATCTCCCTCAAATACCATCTTTTCTTAAACTTTTTCTCTAAATAACACCTATAAATAGTAAAATATTTGTTAAAACAAGCAGTACTTTTTTATTCATTTCACAGACAGAACAAACGCACATCTTCCCTTACTGTCGTCAATTAACTCTCTCGATCTCGATAAAACCGTCGATTGTGAATCCACGATCATTGAGCAAGAATTTGGCTTCAGAGTAGTTAGAAGAAATTGCACTGCCATCCTAATTGTCACCGCCTATGCCATTGGAATCTTGCAGCTTCGCCGCCACCTCTCTTCCTCTCCTCTACCTCTATGACCACCTCCACCGCCAATCTTTTGCCGCTGTCATACTCACATCTTCGAGAGAAATAAAGAAAGTTCCATATTGTAGATTCTGCTTAGCTCGAACGCGATTTTACTAGAGATTGGTTTTATAGAAGATAATTCGAAAATAAATCGTTCTTCGATGGAGAATTATTTGAATGAGAATTTCAGAGACGTAAAACCCAAGAACTCATCAGTGGGGGCTTTACAAAGATGGAGGAAACTCTGTTGGTAAGTTAAGAATCTTAAATGTTTCGTTTCAATGCAAATTTATCCAAGAATTTTACAGTAAAAGGTTAATGAAACTTGCAACAAAACAGAGCCATTACAAGCTTACTCACCAAAGCTTTGCTTCATACGTGTCACTTTTAACTTTTAAGAGCTTTTTAACACTTTTTTCAATTTTTATTATGTCAATAGAGCAATTAATTCAATTGTCTTATATTTATTTTTAGTCAAAAATTTATAGAGCTATAGTACTAATTATTATGTTAAATGAATTTGAATCACCTAAGGATGACCAAAATGTTTTTGTTTTTTTGTGTATAATTAACTTGACAGTAATGCATATTTTTTGGTTTAAAAAATAGAGTTTTACTAGTTGAGCTATTTTCAACATGTTGTCATCTTTTTAGTCAATTTTTGTCAACTTTTGGTCGACTTTGTTCGTGTATTCAATTTGACGGCGATAGGTATTACTGATTTAGGAATTAGGGTTTGACTATTTATTTTTTTAATATTTTGTTTAACGTTTTGTCAACTTGTTGTCATCTTTATTTTTCTACAACAAGTTGACCATAATGTGACAACTCATAGAAAAAATGTAAAAAAAGCTTAATACATCAATATAGAGAATAAAATCATTAAAGATAACATTCTTGAGATTTCTTTCCTAAGATAGCATATATGGAAAGATGGTACTTTAAAAATGATATATGTGTAATTTTACAACCTAAAAACCAAGCCCATGAATGCACCATATAAACCTTTCAACAAATAAATTTCCTAACACTCATCTGGGTCCAATGCCCACATGCTCAAACAAGATAAAATGCAATCCAAAACATGATAAATTCGATTTTAAGTTTCTAAGCCCAAGCCGTTAAAAGAAATTGTGCCTTTGGGCTTTTTGAGTTTAAACCCAGTAATGTGCTTGGGTCAAACCCAATATTATTCATTGAATGAATGCACTCAAGCCCACAAGACAACACCAATTTATTTTGTGCCAAAAATAACATTGATTCAATCTTCTCTTTTATCAATTTTACACATACATAAAAAATATAAGTGTAAAAATCTATATGAACGCATTTAAGTACAAAAATACTTAAAATAAAATTCATACACAAAAAATCCATGCTGCCCATAACTAATTTAGCCCCTAAATATATGACAAAACTCATTTTAGGTCCTTAAAAATTAAACTAGTCCATCTAGGCCGTTAATTCTTTTTCTAAGGCACCTAGTTTAGGGTTTTTGTGATTAGGGCACTAATTAAATTTTATGAACAGTAAAAAAATCATTAAACTCACATGTAGCATGTATTTTATCCCCTCCTAATTTCATAAAATCAATTTTAGGCATATTTGATTTAAACTATGTCAAAATAGTCTTAAAACATCAAATTATGTACCTAGTTTTGTATTTTATGAATTAAAACATATACCTACACGTGACCAACCATGATTAAGATTAAAATTAATCCCTACTGTTTTAAGTCAATTTTAAACCCTAACCTACTGACCTTACCATTCGGCCCACATAAACACCAAACTAGCCTACGATTTTAGCCAATCATGTGTTAAAACGTTATAGTGATTGCTCTGATACCACTGTTGGATTTTCTAGGCTTCTAAATAGTTTGGGCAGCAGAAACAAATCAAGAAAGCCAAGAAACACATCCAAGATTCACACCAAAACCGGATCTAACAACATATAATGCCTAAAAACTACGACCAGCTACATAAAGATTGAATCTTTAAGTGAAAGATCGGATCTTTACCTCGTATCCTTGCTAGGCCGATTGTATATGATCAAGAAACGTAACTACTACCTCGAAATACTTCGAGGAAACCTTAAAGACACCTTTTTAGCACCCCCAATCGTTGTCCCTCCACAAAATTAACACACGGGTTAAGAGAAAAGTGTACTAGCACAAAGGTTTTTGCAATTCACCTTAGTTTCCATAAATCAGATGAAAGACTCGTGAAATAGAAGGCACCACCATGATCAAATCTTATGATCAGCCCCTCAAAGTCTTGTTTTCTTGGTGAAACAATGAAGGAATCAAATTCTTGGTTGACCATGGAGAGAGAAAAGAGTGAAATAATGAAGATTAGAGTTTTAAAAATACTCTTTTTTTTAATAAAGGTGTTGAACAAATTTTTGAATTTTTGTAGTTTGATTATGATTATGATTTTGTTTTTAATTTAAAATTAAAGAATCCTAATCTCTCTCCATATCTTGGTAAGTGTTGTAGATGTACTTACTGGGTATTTATATACTCACGTAGTCACGTGCATGTATGTTTATGTAACTTGTGCAGAGCGACAGTAGCATGCGACGAGATTACCTTTTAGGTGGTGCTGGCAGTGCGATACTCTTGGCAAGGTTGTGGGTCCTAGCTTTTTGGGTTTTTATACCACTTTTTCACATCTATACAAACACTAGTGTAGATAGGCGATTTACATACATTATTTATAAATCGTTTTCCATAGCTTCTGCATAAATTTATAGCATATTTTGTATACGACTGAACAAGGGTCAATGATTTCTAAATAGTGCATGTTTATTTCCTCTTTCTTCTCCTGCCACTATTTTTTAAAAAAAAAAAATTGTTGCCAAAATTCTATATTTTATTCAAAAATGGGATTTGCGTTTTGGGTGTCACAAAACCAACTTGACAAAAGTATTAAAATCATTCTGTTAAATTGATATGGAAAATACATATGTCAAGAATTTGATGACTATCTAAGAGGGCGTGAGATAATTTCACAACTCACTTCTCTCATAATACTTCAAAGAAATGGTATGTCTAAAAGGAGAAGTTAATCTTTGCTCAACATGTTATATAGGTCATACAACTCTTTCAAACTCTTTTATGGTCATACCCTTAACACTTCTATGTTGTTACTAAACAAAACTTCAACGAAAGCCGAAGAGCATACACCATATAATATATGGTTGGGTAGTAAATCCAAAAGTCTTATCTTAAAGTCTGGGATTGCAAGTCACACTCTAAGTGAGATTAAGTGTGGACAAACTATCTATCAAAAACCTAAAGTGCTTGATAGCTATCCCTAAAACATAAAGGGATACTATCCTACTATCTTAATGAGAACGAAGTCTTGGTTGCTCAATAAGTTGAATCATGTAGGAAACATGTGAAAGTTGAAACATACAATCTGAATTTTATAATCATGATTTGTGGTTGTAGAAGGAACAAGTCGATTTTAACAAAAATCTATATTATGTGACATAGTGCATACATGCATAATCATGTCAAATATAATTATTAAGGATAAACGCAACATTCACTCTCTAATAATAAAAGAGCATGAAATAACACAGTCATGGTTGGATCATTTAAAATCAAAATGTTTAATTTCAATAGTTTATATCTCAAGATAGAATGACTAGAAACAAGAAAGTTCATTATACACAACGAAATGTATTAATTTTATATTTATGAAATATTATGCAAATGTTGAGAAATAATAATTAATTATTGTTATGTTTATTTTTAATTAATATTTTTTCAAATGAAAATGTGTTTTCATTTAAAGTTTTTTTATTAATATAATATTTATATGAAACTTAAAATATATTTATTATATAAAATAATTAAATTAATTATTTGATTGTTAGATTAAACATACTAAAAGGAGTAAAAGCAAATGTTCAAAATATATATATTTTTTTAATTTTAAAGATAGAGTAAAAATAATTGAAATATTATTACAAAAAAGTATAATTGTGTAATGAAATAAATAGTTCATGTTTAATTTTGACCTTTTAAAAATTACGTGTGTTCTTTTGAACGTCTCTTATAACAAATCAAATCGGGTAACCAAAATCTTCCACCAAACACCGAACTCCCTCTCCCCACAAAATCCTAACCCTCCATTTCATTCCAATCCAACGGTCCACACTCTTTTCTTCCATCTATAAGTAACCCTGCCCATCCGTTACCACTCGTTCCTCTGTCTCCAATTAAAAAATCACCCCAAACGACACCGTCTGAGGCGAAATGGGAGACGCGTTTTGCTCGGACTGTAAACGGCACACAGAAGTGGTATTCGATCACTCAGCAGGAGATACGGTATGTTCAGAGTGCGGATTAGTGTTAGAGTCCCACTCTATCGACGAAACCTCCGAGTGGAGAACCTTCGCCAACGAGTCTGCAGATAACGATCCCGTCCGTGTGGGTGGCCCCACTAATCCTCTATTAGCGGATGGTGGTCTTTCTACCGTCATCGCTAAACCTAATGGCGCTTCTGGCGAGTTCTTGTCCTCTTCGCTTGGGAGATGGCAGAATCGTGGATCCAATCCTGATCGTGGCTTGATTTTGGCTTTTAAGACTATTGCTACTATGTCTGACAGGTTCTTTTGGATCTAATTTCTTCTCGTTGTTTCTTCGTTAAGGGTTTAGTTTAATCTCATGTGGGTTTTTTTTTTTGTTACAGGTTGAATCTTGTCGCCACGATTAAGGTATGTTGTGATTGTGTTGGTGGAATATGTTGATTGATCGAATTGCGTAGGTTAGTTTGTAATTTAAGTGGAAATTTGCGTTGAGAGGGGGCTTTTGGGATGAGTTAGTTGCGTTTGTGAAATGGGTTATTTGAGTTTTCGGTGTTCGTTGTATGAGAATATGGGGAAATTGTGTTCCTGTTTCCTTACATTTGTTAGGCACATTAAAGACCTGCGTAAAATTTGTAAATTTTATGCAATGAGTGTTGATCCTGATATTTGTTATTAGATGGAAGAGAAAAGGAAATGGGACTGGAAAAGGCAATTTACATTTTCATCGTGTGCTTCCTTTTGTGTATTTTTATTTTCTTTTAGCATCCTCGTGTTTAGTTTTTTTTTTGTTTATTTAGATAGAAATTTCAGATTTCAGATTTCAGATTCTTTTTTTATGTAATCTTTCGATGATAATTTCCTTTTAATTTGAAGGATCGAGCTAATGAGATTTATAAGAAGGTTGAAGATCAAAAATCTAGTAGAGGAAGAAATCAGGATGCTTTACTGGCTGCTTGTCTCTATATTGCTTGTCGACAAGAAGATAAGCCACGGACTGTGAAGGGTATAGTCTAAGATACTCTTTAACATATGGATGATTTTTTCTTTCCCTATGTATTTGAGTGTCCCTTAATCTGTGGATTTCAAATAGAAATTTGCTCTGTTGCCAATGGAGCCACAAAGAAGGAAATTGGCCGAGCAAAAGAATATATTGTGAAACAACTGGGGTTGGAGACAGGTCAATCTGTGGAGATGGGAACAATACATGCTGGGGATTTTATGGTGGGTTTTTGTTGTTTCTATATGAGAATTATTGTTCATTGCACATGATTTTTTTAACAGGGTATCATGCTTTTGTGTTTTTGGGGAGTTTAGATTTTGCTTTTGTGATGCTTATTAGCTTCATTCGTGTTTAATCTTTTTCAAATGGATTTGTAGAGGCGATTTTGTTCCCACTTGGGCATGAATAATCAAGCAGTTAAAGCTGCTCAAGAAGCTGTTCAAACTTCAGAGAAATTTGATATAAGGTAGTTTGTTAATACCTTTTTTCTTATTCAATTTTGTTATTCTCTTTTAAATTTTAGATCAGAGCTGCATCTTGCATTGTTGAGTTTTCTCCGATTTCTTGTCATCTTTTGTTGATCAAGCAATGTGTTATATTTTAGAAGAAAAAAATTGTTCAAGTGTGCTGATTTTTTTTCACTTTGTTCAAACCTCTTTTTTTTTTTTTTTTCTTTTTCCCCTCCTGCTGTGGCATGGCATTAATTGTGGAAGACTTTGTGCTATTTTGCAAAGCTTAAAAGCAATGTTAGCAAAGCTTTTGTTTTTACTTTGCAAAGTGTTGGGATCAGTGACAATGAATTAGATCTGCAACTTAAAAAAGCAGCAAAAGTAGTCTGTAAGATCATTTTGCATTTAAAGAGAATATTAGTGTTTGATTGTTTGTGCAGAGGATGCGGAGTGTCTGCAAATACTGATCTGATGAGTATATGCTTAAGAAATTCTCCTTTCTTGTGCATGCATGTATTGACATCTTTCATCTTGTAATTGCTGCAGGAGAAGCCCTATATCTATAGCAGCAGCAGTAATATATATTATTACACAACTTTCGGATGACAAGAAGCCTCTTCGAGGTATGTGGATTTGCATAAAATGGATTGAATTAAACAAGTCATTTTGTTTACCTGGTAAATTTGGTAACATGGTGTGGGGTGGGTGGGTGCAGATATATCACTAGCAACAGGAGTAGCAGAAGGAACAATAAGGAATTCATACAAGGATCTGTACCCTCACGTGTCGAAGATAATACCAAGCTGGTATGCAAAGGAGGAAGATTTGAAGCATCTTTGCAGTCCTTGATTTGTAGAGAGCATTAACACGGGTTTGGTAATGCTGCTGCTCTCATATTGGGGGGGTTGAGGCAGACAGAGACAGTTGTGTTAATGTTGGGGTTTTAATTGTTGTTGGGTGTCAACTACACCACCTTCTTCCATTCGAGTGAGTAATAGGGAAAACAAAGAAAGTAAAAGGGAAAACACAACTCCATTATTTAATCTATGCTCCAAATCTTGTTTGATGACTCTTATTTTACCTTTTTGTTTATCTAAATGAGGCTGTTCCTTTTGTAGTGATGAAGTTTTAACATATGGTTTTTGCTAAAGCTTAACAGTTGCTTTTAGCCCAATCAAAATGCTCTTTTCTGGCAATCTCTCTCTTCTTGTGCTGCTTTTTTAAATATATATTAAAGTTCTGTTTTACCGGAGAGGTCTCATGTTATAGTATGTCCAAGTCCAACAGCAGCCTTGTGTAGAAATAAGCAGCGATGGGGTACTACAATTTCAAGTAATACTGTTTTTTCGTTAGCTACGTTGTAATTGAGAAAATAGTGGTTTAATTAAGACAATAACGACATGTTTTAAAAAAAATAATCTATTTGGACTATAATTTGATGAAAATTCAATATAGGAAAAGAAAAAAAGAAATTAAATAAAAAGCTATGATGCCATTTTTAGAATATTCAAACTCGGCTTGTTCAAATTTTACGAGTTCTAGTTTGAGCCAAACTCATTATCGAGCCTTTTAAACAAACATATTCACGAGTCTCTTAACCGAGTCTATAAATAAGCATTTTCAGGGGTTTATTACGAGCTCACAAACAATATTGTTCACGAGTTTTAACAAGCTTGTTTACAAGTTACAACATGTATCTATTTTATTATTTAAAAGATTTAAAAATAATTTAGAGCATTCAAAATAAAATATAAGCCTATATGTACGACTATAACTCTATAAGTTACAAGATAAGTTATTAACTGAAAGACTAATTTATTCCGCCTATAACGTTTGAATTGTCGAATAAATATAATTAAGTTAAGGGACTTAATTATAATTTATTTGGTTGAAGTATTAAATTAGAAACACTTTTGGTTTAAGGACTAAAGTATAAATGTGCATAGAAGGTACCTATTCACCAACAGATAACCTCGACTTCTATAAATAAGCATTTCCCTCTCCACATTTCATTGATTCCATTCTTCCAACAAAAGAAGAGAGAAGAGAAGAGACACTTCTCTTCTTCTTCACAAATAACCAACAGGTGGTTATTTCTCTCGGTGTTTAGATTCCGGTGTAGGATCGGGTACGAAACATTGCCCTTATCCAGACGTGTCTGTGCTTGTGGATATGAGCGTATTTTAAGCGAGGTATCGTTCTTCTTCCGCTGCATTGAATAGAATTCCAGGTCAAAATTTTCTGTTCATTTTATTCACATTTAATTAATTATTCATTAATTAATTAGTATTTATATATGTGTTATATATTCAATTCCTTTCATTGGTATTAGAGTCGAAAGGCTGTAAAATTTTAAAATTAATTTTCTAGGATGTTGTGGGTACTGATGATGTTGATTCGGCAAATTTATTTTGTGTAAAAGTTGTTGAATTTAGGCCGAAAACCTTAAAATCGGTACGAATCCAAAAATAAAATGTTGGAATTTGGCAAATTTAACCATACAATTGAACTTAGAAGGCTGAAACCATTTGGAAAATTGTTTTTCTTCGTTGAAACAGTGCCAGAAGATAGCGCGTGGTGTGCACGCACCCCCTACTGGCGAAGGCCGCGACTGGGCGCTGCATCCACTTCCTTCTGATCAGCCGAACGATCAGACGCGCCTGTTGTTTGGACTGAATGACGCGTTGCTTCATGAATAACGACAGTGCGTTTTGTGCATTGGAAAAACGACAAGTCTTTTTTAAGTATGAACGACAGAGTGTTCGATTTGAACAACGAAACGACGTGTCGCTTGTATTCGACCCGACCCGACCCGACCCGAATATGCAACACAGACCCGACCCAAACCCGCGTCTCAACCCGCAAATTTGACCCACGCGGTAACCAACCACAGAGCGCCACGTGTTAGTGCATGGTTGATCGTGACTAAGCCACGCTGACGCGCATGGCCAGAATAGAACTCTATGCACAGTGGTGTGTGGCGGCGCGTGTGGTGGTTTCTGACGACCAAAATTTTCCAAATTTTTGACAAATTTAGTATTTAAAATATTCTGGAATTTTTGGTATATTTTTCGTAAATTTTTGAATTCCAGAAGTGTTAATTTCATTTGAAATTGATTAAAATTTCGTATTTTAATTAATTTAAATGTACCTATATGTCAAATAAAATTCTAATAAAATTACAATAAGTTGTAAGAGGTATTAGAACTTTATTATATAATTTGTTTATATTTCCTACATAATTCTATATGGGTTATAGAATAATTAATTAAAATTGTGTATTTTAATTGTTGTAAAGGTATTAATTTGTCAAATAGATTTTAATAAAATTACATTGCAATTGTAATACGTATTGGATATTTATTATGTAATTAGTTTACATAGTAGAAATTATTCTATATGTGTTATAGATAACGCTAATCATTTAATGTTCGCAAAAGGTGCCCACGTACGTAAAGAAATTGAATTTCGGATTTTTTTCTTTGAAATCCTAAAATCAAGGAATATTTTTCTTTTGGATATGATTGAATCGTTGAGGTTGTAATGTGTTTTAACAAAATCAATGATGAAATCCGAAAATCAATTTTGAAAAGAAATTTTATTTCTTAATTTAAGGTATGATTTGGCAGAATTGTTGGAAGTCGTAAAATATTTTTCTGCGTGAAAAATTTATTAGTTTTTTTGTTTGGATATATTCGGAAATAAGTGAAAATAAAATGTAATAATGCGAAATTGGATAAGATCCAATGAATTACATTTTACGAATCATTGTATCATCTTAGTGACCAACGTGACAATAATTGGGACGCAATATAATTGCGATACTAAGTTTGCAAAATTTAGACATAATCGCAAAATTATGTAATCGGGATTGCGATTTGACAGAAATCTATAAATTCGTTTTACTGATTTGGCGAGATTTTAAGTAATGAGAATTACTTATGCTAATTAAGTTAGTCTTAATTAAAATCATAGTGGGTTGTTGGACTTAATCTAAAATTTTATCGGTGCTTAAATATTTAGTATATTTATAAAGATATAATTTTAGTAAATCGAGAATGATTTAAGTAATGAGGATTACTTATAATAATTAATGTGGTATTAATTATAGTCTCGATTTGAGTGTTATTGGGTTGTCTAAAATTTCCCGCAAAGATTATACGTTAATTTTTGAAATTCTATTGAGAAGTTCATTGTGTGTGTATACGTGCTTCGTGGACGTAACAACTTATTGTGTAATAAGTTGAGAATACCAGTCGTTGAGTATTGACAAAACTTAATGAGAATTAAGTTGATAATACCATTTGTGGGTATTAGAATTTTAGTTCTTTGTTCATTTCTAATGTTTAATAAGTTTAAATATTATTTGGACGTGTAAAGTGTTTAGTACAATTTATTAGAAATTTCGTGTTTCTAGATAAATAAAACTTTCTTAATTTTAGTTTATCATGTAATGAGCATGAGTTGACTAAGTTAAGGCATTGTTTGGATGTTGGTTTTAAGAGGGGAAGGGAGGTGAAGGTTAAAAAAATTAATGTTTTCCATGTTTGGTAAGTTTATTTTGAGGGAGGGAAGGGAAGTAAGAGGGGTGAATCTTCACCTCCTCTAACCCTCTTTTTAAAAATTTTCTTAACCTCTAATTTGGGAGGTACATGGAGTTGAAGACTAACTTTTTCATATTTATTTACAATTTTGACATTATTTTCACTTTCCTCCACTATAACTCCCAAACAAGCAAATATTGCTTCACTTACCTTCATTTTCCCTCCCTTTCCTTCCCCCACTTTAATTTACTCACCTTCTTCCTCTCTTAAACATTCAAACAATAACTAAGGTAACTTAGAAAATAGAACTAAAATGGAATTTACTATTAATAGTTAAATTTTGGTCTAGTAAATATAGTAGCCCAAATAATTCTGCAGTTCTATGTGAAGAGCTCGTTTTATGTAAACCAAATACTAGATTAAAATTTAATGTATTAATAGTAAATTCAGTATAATGCTAAAATTTCTTATTTCGAACGCAATAAATGATATAGTATTATTTATTTATTTATTTATTTATTTGTGTAATAATAATTTAGTATTTACTACTTCCAAAGTTGATTAATATTAAGATAAACATAATCACGCGTTAGGCTTAGGTAGTATTAATCGCATAAGTTGAAAATTACTGTTCTGAATGCACGATTAGAAACTAAGTGTTTTTAATACCTTGATTTTTGAGAGTTAAAATTTAAGGAAGTACTATATGCTCGACATAATTTTGGATTTATGCAAAATAGAATAAGTGAATTCCGTTGTGCGCATCATTATACTTTGTGTAATAAATAATGAATGAGATTACTAAGAATCGTATTAGTATCAAATTTAATGGATCAGTCGATCGAGGTCTTTTGACTTCTACATTTGATACCTAAACACAAATGTTATGTATAAAAGCTTAGAAGCTTATGTGATTCATTATTTAGTAACATTAATTAATCGCTAACTAATGCGCATAAATGCACCAAAAAGATGTTATCTATTCCTTAGGGTGATTTATCTAAGTGACAGACACATGGAATAACAACCTAAACTTGATAAATATATGGAATTATTTGTCAAGAAAGTTCTTAGAGAGAAATTTGAGAAATTTCTTAAACTAAGGACAAGTAGTAAGGATTAAGTTTAAGAATTGGAATTTTTAAGAAATTTTAAACTTAAGTATAGTTTTAAACATGGAGTCAAGATATTTTAGCATAATATATTGAATACTCAAAGAATTGCACTTTGGAGTATACACTTAAAAGTGTGAAGTGTATCATGTTTAAATATGTTGTTTTGTGTTTCATCTTTTGAAGATGATAAATTCAAAACTTAATCCTACTTGTTGGAGAATTAAGTAGTCTTCATTAATGTTTGAAGTATCTAAGTGAGAAAAGTCAAACACATTAAGAGTAAGTGAGTCTTGAAAAGTTAACGTCTTCTTTAGCGTGACACTTAAGTATTAACTTATTAAAGTGCATCTTTAATATCTTTCAACGATAGCTTTTTTGTTTAGATTATGTTTGAGTATGGACTACAATTCTCTAATAAGTTAGAGACAAATTTTATTATTTTTGTTCTAAGCATTATCTTAGTGATAATCTCATTGCGTGTGACTTTAGCCGAAGTTAGCTTAGATTGTTTTGAACGATTAGCTAATAGTTAGGGTGTTAGGAAATTATTTTGATATGAGTTGCCTAGTTGTGTTTGATGTCTTTTGCAATGACATATTAGTTAAGCTAAATTCTTGTTGTAATCTAATTTTATTATCATTAGTTGATGATGAGTTTGAGGGGTAGGCAAATGGGCCTATTGTGTTCATCATTTTGTGATATGACTATTATCGTAATAGTCGTAGTTGCTTAAGGCGTATCACATGAACAAGAGCATGTTAAAACATCCTATTCTAACTATCGTATTAATTACGTATAATTTAAAACTTTTCTTAACGTTCATATCTTTAACATTTACATTACATTTTTCCTTAACTTTAAGTTACGTGAAGTAACTTCATACAAATAGGTCGGATATTTCCAAACTTTATTATTCCGTTATATTCTCAGAATACCGATCGTATTAGTTAACACATCCATGGATTAAGCTTTGTGTTACGCTAATACGTCGTTTTATTCTGTAATTAGCAAGTCCATATTTTACGTAAAACTGCTATATAACGGCTATAATATGGATATTCCAAAACCTATTGCAATCCACCTGCAAAACACATCAAGTCTATATTGCTCACATACACAATTTCATATCAATCAACATGCAACTCAGGCATTAGATCTTTCATCAGATCTCTATCAACAAGTAACCTCATATATAAACATATAACAGTATAAAAACATACTG
>CANYCX011832670.1:0-13203 GCA_948193385.1 Breynia disticha f. nivosa | reverse complement strand
GCATCTTCATGTTCCTTGAATAAAACCTAGATAAAACCAAAATAGGAATAAGCTTGCAAAAACATATATTTTATCTACTAAATAAACATGAAAATGTACTAACATATGAGTGAAATGAATGTGTATAATTAGCCCTATCACATGTTAATCGTTTTACTTATCTATAGGGTTTTAGAATGGGAATGTTAGAAATCTTCCCCCTTAAAGAATTTTGTCCTCGAAATTCCTTTCTATTAACTATTACTGATCTTATTTCTCCTTTAATTTATTTCTTCCTTTTCATATATCATATTCTATTATCATTGTATCTATCTTTCTCACTCATTTAATCCCATAGTTAAAACTCTATAAAATTTTTATACGTATCTAATGTATATTTCCATATCTTACTCATTTACTTATCCATTCTCTTCCATTCATTATCTTCTTTCTATACTTCTTGTATATGTTATATTTAAAATCAATCTTACTACTAATATCATCATCAAATCTCCTTAGAATTACATTAACAACAGAATCAATACTCCCCAAAATTCTTTCTATCAACTTATCTTCAACTTCCCAAAAATTATTAAATCTATTCTTAATCATATTAACTTTCCCAATTGTTACCATAATGTTCGGTTGTGTAATCATAATCTTTTGACAGCTCTAATCATACTCGTATGTTTCCTGTTTAACTCTTTTTGGATCATTAAATAATTTAGATATTTGAAATATCTTCTCCTTATTCAGAGTACACACTACTGCAAGAAATTCTTTATCACATACAAGATAATTTATCTCATATGATCCAAGTTGTCTAAAGACTTGGAATATGTTATTCATACGAACTCGCAAAGAATATGGAAAAGAATAAAATGACTTGTTCTCTATATGAGTGTAGATAATCAATTATATAATGTACCGATGTAGATACGTAAAGAAAATGTTAGAAGTAGATCTGATATTGAATAAATTAAGTCTATTGATTACTGATTGAGTTAGCAACTCATAAATGTGTATTTATGCATATTTTGTTTCAGGCATAAAGAAGATAGATAGAAGTAGCATTTGGACAGCTTTTCTCCAATTTTTCTCTCTCTCTCGCCTTATATGGTTTTAGAATAGAAACATGAGCATTCTATATATCATTATGAATGTTTATTTGATGATTTGTTAAATATGATAGTATATTTATTTGAATTATTGGTTAAATATAAGAAAAGATAATTTAGAATTTGAAATATGAATAGTATTTATATATAGGTGATGAATAATTAACATATTGATTATAGGTATTGCTAATGCCTTAGTTTATTATGAAAGTTAAACTGATTATAATTGATTGAATACTCATCATAGTTTGTTTATCAAGTTGTGTTATCATTCTACAATATTATTTTCTTAACCAGCTTATCCTTACAAGTTGTGTATTATAATACGGTTAGTATATTACAAGTGCACAAGATTTTTTTCTTGTGAAGATGGGACCATGCCCATGGGTCATGTTGCACTAGTGAACATGGGACTATGCCCATGGGACCAAGAATTTTTCTAGCATATTACAGGTTGTTTAAGCAACTTTTTTAAGTATACGTCTAATAAAAGTTATCTAAAATGATAATTAAATGATTAATATAGTAATTAGTTAGGATGTTTCAATTAGAGTCTAAACCTTTTTTTTATAATTGAGCTAAGATAGTTTTAAATGATTCGAAATTTGGTTTGATGTTTGTTGGACCAAAAGTGGTGAAAATTAAATCTTTCTTATGTTTTCATAATTTTAGAAAATAACGAACCTGATAAAAATTAATTTCAGAACAAATGAGAGTTCATATGTTTATAAATGATGGAATCAAATTAAGTGAATTCATCTAAGATACATTTTGCAGTCAACCAACATTATTCCAGGTCGATCAAAATTGTTGTACAACTCAGAAAACTAGCATGAAGTGAAACTTGCTTTAGCAATGGCTAACCTTGTTCGCCGAACATTAACCTACTCGAGTAGGTTGTTCATTATCTGAAAAATTCAAGTATAACGGCTAGTTGATGGAAGGATGCATGCCTACTTGATATAATCATCAAAAAATAATACCTAGGACAACTTTCTAATCATTGAAGATTAAATTTGAATGGTGAAATCAGATGAGGACTTGTTAGTCGACTAAAGATGTTGTTAGTCAACTAGAGCAATATACCAGTCGACCAAGAGGTTTGCTACTCGAGTAGATCAACACCCAATTTTGTCAAAATCATCATTAGAATGAAAGCTACTCGACAAGAAAAATTGCTAGTCGGCCAAAGCATCGGGTTACTCAACCAAAACTATTTTTAGTCAACTAGAGTTGAGTTGTTAGTCAAACAATGCATATTCCTAGTCGACTAAAAAGGTTCTATAGAAAAAATCACCACTTTCAAGGCTTCGAATTTATACATACTTTATGTTTGACGTCTATATTTTCAAAAGTTGGTATAAACGAATTAAGTGTTTGAAGAGGCAAAAGTAGACTATCATTTCAAAGTTTTTAAAGATCAAAAAAAAAAATTATCTTAAGCTCTCTTATTGGTATAATTCACTTATACAAGAGTATAATGTTCAGTAGTCTATTCTTCATATTTGCCTAACTTGTATTGTATTGTTAAACTTTTTAGCATAGTTCATTATCCTTTTGAGGTAGGATTTGATCCATAAATTAAATCATGGTTGTAAGGTAGCTTGAGAAAAAAATTAAGTGTGTAAGAAGTTCTCACTAATCTTGAAAGTGGCGCAATAGTGAAGTGTTTCTAAAAATCCTAAGTGGGAGCTTAGAGAATGGATGTAGGTTTTAGGGTCGAACCACTCTACATGTTGTGTCATTATTTCTTCTTAAATATTGCACAAAAAATTTCTCATTCTCATTTGCTCTATTAAAACCCCTTCCAGAGTTAATTGTTGTTCTACAATGTTTTGTTCATGGTCAAAACCCTAATGACCTAATAATCGACTAGTTTTGCATGTTTTATTGTTTTATATGTTAGTCTTGTAAGATTAGATATAAAAACGTGTTTAGATTCAATGAAATTGTGTTAACATGATTAATGTAAGATTTGGACTGTAATTGAGTGTGTTAATTAGGTCTAATCATAATTCATGTGTTGATGAATTTGTTACGTGACTTAGAACCCTATCCGATTGCCTAGATATACATAAAAGTGATCATAACATGTTTTGAATCATTTTATTCATTGTTATATGTTTTAATGCAAGTTTTTACATTAAATATTTGTGATTGTACAAAATTAATTATTGGGTTATCTTTGTTTGTGCTTCCATGAGTTCTATAATGTGTTTAACATGTTGTATATGGTTGATTCATGTTTTTACATGTTATAGCAATTTTAATGTTCATGGAATTTTGTGACATATTATTAAAATTGGCTAAATTACAAATGTTCTAGAGTGTTCAAAGCCATAAGAACGACAACATGTGTTAGGGTTTTCAAGAAACAATTCATTCGATGAGCGTATTGGGTCTTGGTCCAAGCCCATCATGGTGGTTAATCTTAGTTAGCCCACATACATGATTTCCATTATGGGCTTAGCAACTAAATTAAAAATCAAACTTTGTTTGATCCATGAATGGTTCATTTTCTCATGGTGCATTCATGTGCCCTGGATTTTGTAATTTTAAAATGTGGCATGTGTGTCAAAAAAATAATTTTAATTTAATTTTAAGTTTATAGAATATAAATTAGAATGAATATTTTGAGCTAGAAGTGCAAAGCCCACCAAACTAGAGTGGAGAGCACAAAATTGTCTTAAGTTGGAGCCTACAAGCTTGATGATCAACTATATATAGTTCATAAAATTAAACGTGACAATTGTCACGTTTAATTTTACGAACTATATATATATATATATATATATATATATATATATATATTACATATGGATTAATGACAAAGCATTTGTTATGGAAGCAGTAATTAATATGAATCCCTAGAAATAGTAAGTCATAAAGTTACCTTTCATATTTAAACCACGCCAAGAATCTTGAACGTCGATCATGTAAGCTAGGAGTCCTAGGTATGCCCTTCTTTCTCAGTGAAGCATGAGTTATGAATGTGGGTTTGACTTAACATGGTAAGGTATTGTAACATCTCGAAATTTAAATGATGGAATTGTTGAATAACAATAGATAATACATATTGAAAATGCTGAGTTATATGTTTAGGTTCTGATCTAGATGAACATAAATGAACACATTTGAACATGACCATAATCAGAAATGAACACCTATGAACATATATGAACATGGTAGTAAAGTACACGTGGTGGTGGCCAAAGTACGCGCAGTCGGTACTACCACACGTACTTCACATTCGACCACGCGTGGATTGTTGTTTGCCTGAAAATAATATAAAACGAACACTTGAGAATCGCATAGAAACTTTCATTTACTTAATTTTCTTCCCAAAGCAAAATAGAAGCATGGAAGCTAAGGAAAGGAGAGATTTGAGCAAGGAAAGTGGTTTAGATTTTTATTTCTTGATATTAATTATCCTAGGTGCTAAGGTAAGGATTGCCATAATTGGTTTCAAGTTGATGGTTTGGTAATTTCTAAATAATATGAGTTTAATGTATGATTTTAGTTGCTGGAATTACTGAGTATTATGTAGAGAAATGGAACTTGATGTTAAGGATATGATAGGACGGTTTTAGGAAGCAAAGTTGATGTAAAAGAGTGAAAACCAAGGATTGATTTAGGGTTTACAAATGGTTTATAGCTGAATATTGTAAACCTTGATAATTACATGTTTTGATTGAACTAAATGTTGGAAAACTATATTATGGCATCATTAGAACTTGAATGACCCAATGTGTGGGCATTAGAAGAATTATTCCTTAAATGGATGGAATTTAGTAAGTTTTGTTCAAAAAGAAATGGTGAAAAATGATTGACTTACGGTTTACAAATGATGTTTTAATTTTTTTAGTAAAGAATTCATATGTTAATGGTTAGTTAATACCTTGTATGTTATTAATTACATACAAGAGCATCTTCATGACTAAGGAGTGATTGATGAGCTGTGTTGGCTTAGTTGATTTTGCTTGTTTCGAGGTAAGCGTTCTTACACTTACTAAACTGATTCATAAACTATATTAATTAGGTTTTTTTATAAGTAATGATAGTTGACCTATAATAAATTGCTGAGATTGCTATAGTTAGACGAATCAGACTGAAAGTGAATTGAATGAATGTATTGATGATAAGTCAAATTGGCTGACTTGTAATATTGAAAATGATATGTTTGTTAAATGTTGACATATAATTGACATGATACCTATATGGTATGTTTTAATTGAGATAACGTGATATTGTACCTATGTGGTATATTATTATTATATGATATTGATAAGTTTTCTTTGTTCTTACTGTGTGTTATGACCTATATTAAAAAAAGCATGATAATATGAACCTGTGTGGATATCATCTGCTCTGTTTAAGTTGTACTATGTACGAATATCAATGATTTTCATATTGATTCCATTCATACATTTGCATATTATATACCGTGCGACACAAGCCTGTGTGGCAAGCTTGTGTGGCGACTTTAATGATATTCCTGTGTGGACTTTCATGTGTGGATAAAGGACTAGACTGAGCTGTGTGCGGCCTGAAACCTCTCCTGTGTGGTACAGAGGTATTATCTTTGTGAACTGAGCTGTGCGCGGTCCCATACTCAGGTCATCCTGTGTGGATTTGCATTAGCTTTTCATATCATGCATTTACATTCATATATGTATAATGACATGATTCTTATCATGTGTGGACAATTCAATCTGTGTGGTTCGTATATATTATCCTGTGTGGATGTTTACCTGTGTGGTTATATATATGCTATCCTGTGTGGATGATAAATTGTGTGGTTATATTTTCTATCCTGTGTGGATGTTAAACTATGTGATCTAACTTACTATTTCCTATGTGGATTATCGATGTTTGTGTGGGATAGAACCTATGTGGTTCAGGAATGTTGTGTGCTATCTGCCTGCTGTTCTGTGTGAACTGCTCATTATCACTACCTGTGTGGTTAGATATTTTGTATGAATTGATCTATATGATCAAAAGACTGTTATGTGCTATATTAAGTGATCGTGTGATCTTGCTGAGGCTGGGTTCTAGTTTATTATAATGTTGTGTGCTATATTGACCTATTGTTGATCCAGATGTGTTAGATAAATCTGTGTGGTTGATAGCTGTGTGTTGTTTAGTATCTGTGTGAATTGTTTGACTGGCTTACGGGGATGCCATAGGGAGAAGATAAATAGGCACGTTGCATATCATTTAAGTTATATAACCTAAGAATTCTTACTGAGTATATTTTATACTCACTCTGTTTATTGTTTAAATGATTTTACAGGTTTAGCAGGATTTTACGAGGAGGATTTGAGCACGTATTTGAGCAAACATGGATTATTTGTAAATAAATATCTAAAGTTAATTTGTTTGAGCGTATTTCAACTATATTAATTGTAAAAGTTGATTAACTCTTTTGTATATCCATGTTTGTTTTGAAATGGTTTGAAATTATTGGATAAATGATTTTACATTCTGAGATTTGAAATTTAAAATCGGGAATGGTTTTGAATATTTGGAAAATAATGGTTTTAAATTTGAGTGTCACATTTAGTGGTATCAGAGCAGGTATTAGATATCCCTGGGAGAGATACATTGCTTTTTGAGTCAGATACATGATTTTGCTTTCGAAACCAATGATTTGAGTTTTATAAACCCTGACTGGTTTTAGAAAAATCTTCGTGCTCCGACCTCGTGGAATTATGGAAAATTTGTTAAGGTATGTTTCCATAAATTGTAATCTAAAAGTTCTTTGTGAACGATATTTGAAGGCTGAGGGCTAAGAATATGATTGACAAAGATAATAAGTGAAATGAACTTATATGAATATATGTACATGACTTTAGTGGTTAGGTTAAATGCTACGTGTTCTTGACCTAGACTACTTTGCAGAAGGCATGAAATGATTGAGGTGCATAAAAGTTATGTGATATAGTTAATGCACATGAAATGTAAATTTGAATTTGTGTGAGAAGATAAGCTATGATAAAAAGTCATTGATAGTACTGAGCAAAAAGTCGAGAGAAAAACTATCGGTCAAAAAAAATTTCAACGAAATACTATGGCAGAAGCATTGAAAGAAAAAAGATCTAAAACCTTGTCGTAGGTAATCAGTAATTGCCTTTTTACGCTGTATACATTGAGATAAGTGTTTTATGCTATACATATCCTAAAGTGTTAACAATGGATGTTGTTTCTGTGTGAAATGTTAAGAAATTCTGAAATTAATTGAATACTCTGAAATTCAGCACGTCCTTTGTGCTGATATGTGCGTCCACGTGCTGCAAGAAATTCTGAACAAGAATATGAGCACGAGAGCTAAGTTAAAGAAAAATGTCCCATGTTCTAATTTGATAACCTATTGAAGTATACATAGTTTCAGAACTCTATAATGACTATTTTTAAGAAAAAGTTTAAGCACTTGAGAGAAGTCAAGTGAGCTTAAACATTAAACTTTATGGTAGAAATTTGTTTGTTCTGATTATGACATAAATGCTACGTAATGAGGATACTCTGTGAAAGATTAAAAAGAGCTATAAAATGAATGATTTTGCAAGTAATAAAGGTTAAGAGTACATGAAAATGGTATGTTCTTGTAAGCATTCCTAAACTTACTAACAATCTTGTTAAGTGAGAACTTATATGTTCTTTGGACACTTAAATGAATGGTTATAAACTATGAAAACTTAAGTAAGTGATTCCATACTTATGATTATTCATACGTAAAGATTCTTATGCTTACTCTAGTGCAGATAAGTATTCATACACTTGACCATGTTAATAAGGGAAAGAGAATGAATATAGAGATATATGAAAGAATGAAGAAGGCTCATATATGTTCTTATGAACGTTTTTAAAAGTTTGATATGATTTCTTATTTATGTGATTTGATATGCGCCTGAATGTTGTTGGATTGGTATGCTCATTATGAATATATGTCTGATTGATATGTAATTGAGTTATTTTTGGTATAATGAAAGTACATAATTACTTTCTTGGCATATATTGAACTTAATATGGTTTCTTGCTTGTATTGTTTGTTATGAGCTTGTGTTGATGTTATTGAAATGGTTTAATACGAGTGATATGATATTATGCTCTTATGCCATGTTGACTTTGGGTTGATATGAGATTGATTGACATGCTCTTTTGTGTTTGATATCTTGATTGATATTCATACGAGCCTGAGATATTTATGAAATTATTTGATTTCTTTATTGAGCATGTTGAGCATACGTAATTGAGTTATTGATATATGAATGTATTGAAATTGTGTTGCATTTACAGTGTGACATGGATATTGAAATGCAGGCTTAGCCTGAATATATTCTGAGTTGGACTCGATGTCGTAATAGGTACGATGCCAGTCTAGGACCGAGGGAAAAATGAAAAGAAAAGGAGAAAAGAGAGTGATACTCAATTTATTTCGTATATGATTGCATTGACATTCATATGCACCTTTGCGATTGGCATTCATATATGGCATATTTGATTTATGCTTCTTGATATATGATTGCTGGCATTATGATTATGAATTATGTGATGATGCTCTATGTGTAGTGTGTTTTAGTATGTTTTGGGTTCTTATGAGATAAATTGCAAACAAGTGTGATATATGTGTTTTTGAATAAAACACTGTTCATATGATAAATGTTTGATATTGGTTATGCTGAATTGCAAATTGAACTTGTTTGTTGAAAAGTGATAAGTGAACTGATACATAAAGAAGGAAATAAAACCTCAGTATACCTTAGGAATGAAATCATAAGAACGGAAAAAAGATATATGTACGTAGTATGTTCGAGATTAGAGCATAGGAATATGAAATGATTAGTTGATCATGAAATGGATCTAGTGTTATACCTAACAACTTCATGTCTACATAATCAATTTCATGTTGAACTTAAATTGTTCAGTTTAGTGTGTTGGAACGCCTTCGTGTCAAACTTATGTTAGATAAAGAATTTTGTGCCAAATAGCACGACAGTTGTGTCCAATTTAGTCATGCTATGTTTATTACTACAAATGGAACTGAACGAAAGGTACCAAAAGTAAGAATGAAAATAATAAGGTGTCAAGCAATAAATTATGTTACGTGTTAACAGAAAGAAAGAAAAATGTATGTAACAATGTTTTTTTTCTATGGTTATGGCATATGTGCTATAGATTGATAAAACTAGTGAAAACATGAAAATATCAAATTGAAGAAAATCTTCCGAGAGATGTAAATGAACGAGACAAGGTGAAATGTTTAAAAAAAGAGGAAAAGCCATTTACAATAGAGGATCTATAATAAACCGATATGCGATGTTTTCGCAAGCTACTATGAAAATTATGAAGTTGCACAGTTGTTGCAAGAGATTATAAGAAATATAGTGTTCAAAATAGCACAATATGAGAGTGAAAAGTACGAGATAAATGAAAATTGAAGTCAGAGTGTATAACGACGAGGTTATGATCTTATAGAGAAATGTCCAATAATGGAAAATAGAAATGCTTAAGTAAATTTTGATGTGAAATTCTTGAGGTTTGCTCTTGTTCGTCTCTTTTCTTTAGCGTAATGCCAAGAGTATCTATTAATTATGGAAATGATTATTGGTTTCCTATGCAATTTTTCTTGACCAAAGTAAAATAGTTGGTCTATTTTAGTTTTTTATCTCGTATATATATATTCCTTTCCTGTTAACTACCTTGGGGTTGTTATCTACCTTAACTTGGCATTACTCATAGAGCAAAGAGCATGAACATAGAGATATCTATGAGTGATATTGACCAAATATTGAGAGAGCTATGATGAGAAAAACATAATGGTGTTTCTATTACGGATTATGAATTCTTATTATATATAGGATGTGAATTTGGTTTGTAATAAGAAACCTTAGTTTTGATAATTTAGAGTGAAACCGATGAGAACTTATTTCAGTTGAGAGTGAAACCACAACTGACAAGCATAGTCTTATGCTATTAACTAGCACAAATAGTGTTTTGATTGATGCCTTGATTATGAGTTGTTAGAAAATAAAGTTAGGTTAACATACGAGTTCTTTGATTTGAAATTTTGGGGACAAAATTTTCTAAATGAGGGAGAATTGTAACATCCCGAAATTTAAATGATGGAATTGTCGAATAACAATATATAATACATATTGAAAATGATGAGTTATATGTTTAGGTTCTGATCCAGATGAACATAAATGAACACATTTGAACATGACCATAATCAGAAATGAACACCTATGAACATATATGAACATGGTAGTAATGTGAACGTGGTGGAGGCCAAAGTACGTGCAGTCGATACTACAATGGGTACTTCACATTCCACCACGTGTGGATTGTTGTTTGCTTGAAAAAATATAAAACGAACACTTGAGAATCGCACAGAAACTTTCATTTACTTACTTTTCTTCCCAGTGCAAAATAGAAGAATGGAAGCTGAGGAAAAGAGAGATTTGAGCAAGAAAAGTGGTTTAGATTCTTATGTCTTGAAATTAATCATCCTAGGTGCTAAGGTAAGGATTGCCATAATTGGTTTCAAGTTGATGGTTTGGTAATTGCTAAGTAATATGAGTTTAATGGATGATTTTAGTTGCTGGAATTTGTGAGTATTATGTAGAGAAGTGGAGCTTGATGTTAAGGATATGATAGGATGATTTTAGGAAGCACAATTGATGGAAAAGAGTGAAAACGAAGGATAAATTTAGTGTTTACAAAGGGTTTATAGCTGAATATTGTAAACCTTGATAATTACATGTTTTGATTGAACTAAATGTTGGAAAACTGTATTTTGGCATCATTAGAACTTGAATGACCCAATGTATGGGCATTAGAAGAATTATTCCTTAAATGGATGGAATTTAGTAAGTTTTGTTCAAAAAGAAATGGTGAAAATGATTGACTTACGGTTTAGAAATGATGTTTTAATTTTTTAAGTAAAGAATTCATGTGTTAATGGTTAGTTAATACCTTGTATGTTATTAATTACATACAAGAGAATCTTTATGACTGAGGAGTGATTGATGAGCTGTGTTAGCTTAGTTGATTTTACTTATTTCGACGTAAGTGTTCTTACACTTACTAAACTGATTCATAAACTATATTAATTATTTTTTTTATAAGTAATGATAGTTGACCTATAATGAATTGCTGAGATTGCTAGAGTTAGACGAATCAGACTGAAAGTGAATTAAATGAATGGATTAATGATAAGTCAAATTGGATGACTTATGATATTGAAAATGATATGTTTGTTAAATTTTCACATATAGTTGACACCTATATGGTATGTTTTGATTGAGATAATGTGATATTGTACCTGTGTGGTATATGATTATTATGCAATATTGATATGCTTTCTTTGTTCTTACTCTGTGTTATGAACGATATTAAAGAAAGCATGATAATATGAACCTGTGTGGATATGATCTTCTCTGTGTGAGCTGTACTATGTACGAATATGAATTATTTTCATATTGATTCCATTCATACATTTGCATATCATAAACTGTATGACAAGAGCCTATGTGGCAAGCCTGTATGACGACTTTTATGATATTCCTGTGTGGACTTTCTTGTGTGAATAAAGGACTTGCTCTGTGCTGTCTTGGACTGAGCTGTGTGCGGACCGATACCCGGTCATCCTGTGTGGATTTGCATTAGCATTTCATATCATACATTTACATTCATATATATATATAACAGTATGATTCTTATCCTGCGTAGACAATTAAACCTGTGTGGTTCGTATATATTATCCTGTGCGGATGTAAACGTATGTGGTTATATATATGCTCTCTTGTGTTTATGATAGCCTGTGTTGTTATATTTTCTATCATGTATGGATGTTAAACTGTGTGATCTGACTTACTATTTCTTGTGTGGATTATTGATCTCTGTGTGAGATAGAACCTATGAGGTTCAGGAATGTTGTGTGCTATCTGCGTGCTGTTCTCTGTGAACTGCTCATTATCACTACCTGTGTGGTTAGATAATTTGTATGGATTGATTTGTATTATCTAAAGACTGTTATGTGCTATATTAAGTGATCGTGTGATCTAACTAAGGCTGGGTGCTAGTTTATTGTAATGTTGTGTGCTATATTGAGATCTTATTGATCTAGATGTGTTAGCTAAATCTGTGTGGTTGATAGTTGTGTGCTGTTTAGTATCTTTGTGAATTGTTTGATTGGCTTACGGGGATGCCATAGAGAGAAGAAAAATAGGCACGTCCTCGTGCTGATTTATATTTTTCCCATACACATCATCTTAGTTATATAAGCTAAGAATTCTTACTGAGTATGTTTTATACTCACCACGTTTATTGTTTAAATGATTGTACAGGTTTAGCAGGATTTCGCGAGGAGGATTCGAGCACGTATTTGAGAAAACATGGATTATATGTAAATAAATATCTAAAGTTAATTTGTTTGGGTGTATTTTAACTATATTGATTGTAAAAGTTGATGGACTCTTTTCTATATCCATGTTTGTGTTGAAAAGATTTCGAAATATTGGATAAATGATTTTACATTTTGAGATTTGAAATTTAAAATCGGGAATGGTTTTGAATATTTGGAAAATAATGGTTTTAATTTTGAGTCTCACAAGTATGGCCAGATTTTGGCAATGTGAAATAGATTTTTGTGCAACACTTACTCATGTTAGTGTAACATTCTGAAAATTTTCCGTTGATAAAATAACGCGAAATGAGGATTTAATTGTTAAGAAAATAGTTACGGAAGGTTGATTTACGATTGACGGAAGATAAAAAGTGAAAAATAAATAAAAATTTCAGATTTTTCCGAGTACGCGCAGTGGGGATGAAGAATGCGGTGTCGTTGCCACCCCGCGTACTAAAAGACGCGGTGTCGTAGCGACTATGCGTACTTGACAGCCACCCAGCGTACTTTGTTATACGTCAGAAAAAAATAAAGGGGGACATAATTATACCCATTAAGTATAATTAACATAAAGTGGATATAAATCTTACCTTTTTAAACTCATTTCCAGCAGAAAAATTAAGAGGAATAGATCTGGAGATAAGGGCTAAGTGCTGGGAATTTTTCTGGAGAAAATTTTGGTGATTTTGGTGGAGAATT
>CANYCX011832579.1:0-14301 GCA_948193385.1 Breynia disticha f. nivosa | reverse complement strand
CTATTTTCATTATCATAGTTTAACATTAATCAAACATTCATGAAATCATTTAAAATAGAAAGAATGCACTACGATAGGCATGGCTACTTTCTTTTAATTGCTCCTCCCTTCCTTTCCTTGCATGATTACTTCATTAACTATTACATTTTCTTAAGCACCATTCTTTCCAACAACCTTCATAAATGCATCCCAAAAATTCATTTAAATATAGTTTTACGATCTACACAGTCTAACATATGCCAAACCTCCCATTCTCCATTTTCTCCTTGAAAACCCTTAAACATTTTTCCTACCCTTTTTACTATCTCCCTCATCAATCAACACCCAATTAAATTGGCATGCAAAACACTATCAATGAACTCCAAGGAAGCTTGCCTAAGCAACAAAACTCAAAAAAGGACTCTGACCACCAAATCCCATTTTCGTCACTTTGCATAGATTGTTTCCTTTCAATGATTTTGGGTACCTAGACCACAAATTAACACAAAAAATGGTTACTAATAAGTAGTATACATATTAAGCTTTCCAACGAGCTATCATACGCTCAAATCGAAGCTTAAACAAATGAGATATGTGGTCGAAAACCTAGGGTAAGGAAAATATACGGGATTTTCAAGAATAACTTACCGAAACATGATTGTCTACGGGTCTTGGAGCTTTCGAACCTTAGGGTTTTCAAAGCAAGATCCTGGTTAGGGTTAGAGTGATTGGAGAGAAAGAATATGGAGAGGATGAAGAGGAAGATACATATGTGTGATGGAGAGACAAGAACATAAGGTTTTAAATACATATTGGATTGGACAATTTTGCCCTTGTTGGACTGGTCCCCTAGGTCCAACTCGTTCCAATTAATTCCCAATTCTTTAACTTATAAATTTCAAAAATCACTTCCCACCAACTTATTATTTTATCTTGCAAAAAATTTACTCATATTTCCTAATTATTTTATTAAAAATTCATAAAATATTACATAATTGAGGGCATTACAAAGAAGGTAAGGAAAAGTTATAGATTTTTCATTTATCATTCTTAATTGAAGAGATTTTAAAAGAGATTTAGGGATTTATATAAAGGAATTGGTAGATTGAATAGGAGGAGAAAACCTGCTACATGGATCTTCCTCGAAAACCATCCATTTGAGAGAATCTTGTCCTTCTTCCCAATCTTAAAACCAAATGTCAGGTTTCTCCTCTAAAAACATAGCTGTTGATTCTACCTTATTTTCTTCTTGTATGTTGCACACTTGAAAAACCTTCTAACTTTTTTGGATCCAGGTATGTGGATGAGTGCTATCGAAATAGCTGAACTTCATCTTAGGCATAAAAATTCATGGCTAAACTAAGGGTGAGAAAAGAGGATTGGTATTTATGGTTGATTCCATATTATGTGCTGGAGTTATGTTAGATGTTAATCTGGTTGTTTTTGTTTTGTTTACAGTTGCTGGAACCATTGTAGTCCCCAATATGGTGGCAAAGGATTTAAGCTTTAAAGAACTAGCCACATTTTGTTTTTGATTTTTCTTCAATTCTACTAACAAAGTAAAAATATCCTTATGATTATCTTCAATTTTATTTTGTGATTCTATCTGTGTTTTAGAAAAATCTAAATGAAAATTATTTAGTTGTGTTTCTAGGAGCTTTACTTAGCTTTCCAAGTCTTTCAGGTGATTTCCCTCATGAGCCATAGTGAAGAGCAGAACTGCTCTAATACTAAATGTAAGGAACTTGATAATTTAGCATATATTACAGAGGAATTATATGACGCTTTGTGTAAGTAAGAGTAGTCAAAGTAACCACTCTTTCCCATTTACACAAAAACTGAAACTAACACACTTATAAGTATGACCCTAACATATGCAACTGTAAGTGACAACGTGTATAATCAGTTGAGGTCATGGGCTGGTAGTTAAGGCCCATGACAAACTATTTGACTTTCTAGATTCTTTATCCACATCTAACTAGGTTATCTATACTTAAAATTAAAGTGCACATTCTTATGAATTGCAAACTCAATGAGTAATCAATATACTTAATTCAACCATTTTTATACATATATATATAAATCATTACCATTAACCATTTAAACTTTGAATTATGCACTAATTTATATTCCTTTGATTCTATCTTTATTCATTTATTCTCATTCATTTGATTATATTTCTTATGAACAAATGTATCTTTTATCATCTGTTTTCTTGTGTTCTTTTAGTGAAACATCAAATTACATTTTAACATATTCTATGTGTAATCATTTAGAAATTCATATAATTTCATACGCATATACATTTCACATATCATTATATTGGTCTACTCATTCTCCATAACTACTTATTCTTCATTTTCCTACTTGTTTTTCATTTTTTAATTATTCTCCCCATTGATCAATCATTTTCATCTCCTCCTATTTTCACATTATCCTCCAATCAATCAATAACACATTTATTATGATATTTTACATATTTTCATACATGTGCATTTCATCTCCTATGATTTAAATTCTTGTCTCATTTTCATATATATACACATATACCATTCATTCATATAATAAATGCATATACAAAACCTTCATATATTCATTTTATCCATCACATATACAATATGCTTCTCATTCAATGTGCAAGTAAACTTATCTTTCTTATTGTTATTATGTATGCACCATTTCATCTCAATTATTTCATAACCATATAAACATAAATCACACCAAAATAATTATACTATAGGCATCTTGGAAATGGTGCAACTCCTACATCCCACATAACAAGCCCACAATCTTGCATTTCTAACAGTCTTATATATTTCAAAAACACCATATAAAGTCAAGCAATCAACAATGCATATTCATTAATTATCTTTTTCTTTAGGTGATCATATAAATAACTATATATAAAGTGACTCTAGATTACTCGCCTATTTTGCAAAAATAGAGAATTTTCCTCTGACCCCAATCCTAATATAGTTTTTCGAAATGATTATACTATATAAACAAAACAATAACCTCTATAACATATGCTAAATTATCAATATATCACCTTAAGTCTATCTAACATATATATTCATGGAAATGAATTCCTTCTCTTGTTCAATCCTTCGATTTCTCTTGAACTATTCTCATAATAACTCTTAATCATCATTCTCGATATATAACATTATAAATCTCAATCTGTATAAATCAAAAATTTACAGAATTCATTCTTACCTTAATGAAGTTTTAAGCTTCTTTACTCGTAATCATCAAATTCCTTCTTCTCTTTTACTCTTTCATGATTAATTTGATAAGCTATCATTCATGGAGGTTTCTCTAATGTTTTTTTTAAATGAAGGTTTATTGTTACTAGTTTGATTTTAAACGAAATTTGCCACCAATTGTTTTTATTTCCAAGGTTTTTGTAGATTTTGTAGTTCGACACAGTCATGTTGTATGGCAATACAGGTCGTGTTGTCAATATGCCCACCATGTAATGCACCACAATACTGTGTCAAACTTTCTGACTTCAACACACGCACCATTTAATGCACCATACCCAGTGTGTTAGACTTTCTAAATTCAATACACCCACCATGTAACGCACCAGACCTGGTGTGTCAGACCGCCCTTAACCTATTTTTTTTCTATTTTTAACACTATTCTTATACTATGTATCATTTTTAAAATGTATAGTAAATAGATGCACCTTATGTCCATATGCATGTTAAATTCATTAGTATTTTTAAAATGTACAGTAAATAGATGTGGGATTCACTTTTCATTATATCCTCAGTGTCCCAAGTTACCTACTTTATTCTATAATTCTTCCATATAACTTTAACCATTGGACTCTCCTTTTTCTAAGTTGTCTAATCTTCTTGTCTATAATCTAGACTGGTTTTTCAACATAGGTTAGATTTTTGAGAATTTGAATATTTGACTCTAGAAGAACATTGGAATGTATTTATATCTCTTGAGTAAATTAACATAAAATAAATTATGTCTTTATGATAGCTCTAGTGGTAGTGACAAAGTGAACCCCAATTTTAGAAATCTCATTTTCAATTAAATACTGAGTTTTGGAAACTATTTTTTTCTTTTTAAAACAGATAAGTATGAGAGAGAGAAGATGTAAAAATATAGTTTCCAATTCATTTAGCTAAGATCAATGTTGGCCATACACAAAATAAATATTAAAATGCAGAAGCTGTTGAAAACAATTTACATGCAATATTTGTAAATCACATCTATACTAACATACGTATAGGCATACAATACAAACATAACCCAAAACTACGAGCTCGACCTTCTTCAATATCGGACCGCTTAGCCTTGCCGAAATCGTAGTCCCATCACTAATCCCTGTCACTCTGCACAACATTCAACAACACACAAAGGTGAGTATAGTGATGTTAAGATGATATGCAGGGGAACCTTCAGCCAGCACGGGCATGCTCATGCCTTAATTCCCTAATGGCTCATCGTTGCCATGTCAAATACAGTTCTTTTAGGTGTTTCATGTTCTAGGGAATCATCCTAGATCATTATCTTACTTCAGATATTCATTAGTACGTTTTTCGGGATAAAACTAGGTTTCTGGGCATCATTAACGTATATTTACTACCTGTCTAACATATGTTAAGCTTCCATTCATTTGCAGGCTATGAATAACGTGTGTTACCACTCAATTAACATAGGTTTGCTGACGTAACGTATGTTATTGTCTATAATAACTTACGTTAATGCATCTCAGAACCATTCTGCCCACATTTAAGTCATTTTACATACCTACACATTTCATTCAAGTTCTAGGCATATTAAACCAACCTTCTTAACCATTTATACACCCTCTTAACTCACAAATCATAACAATTAGCATTGTACACTTAACAAAACACTTCATACACCATTCAAGCAAATCAAACAAACTATCTTAGCCTATTGTTCAACCATTTCACACATCATATAGCCACACACAACAATCAAACACATCAAACCAACCATATTAAGCTTTCATCTATTCATTTCATACAACTCGCATTTTCAACATATCATGAATGCAATTCAACCTAAGCACAACACAATCAAGCCATATAAATTCCATATTCCATTTTTATAACCCTTTTCCAAATAAATTATATCTTATACAATCCTCCAAGTCTTCTCAATCAAACATTTATAGAGTCTACATACTTATATTCATTCGAGAACATAAATAACACGTTAACATCATTCCAAGAACAATCAACATCAAATCAGCATAAGTAACTCAATTCCACATAAAACCATAAAACATATACTTATTCCATGAAACTAATATAATAACACAATTTTGTTCAATCACAAGTCATGCTCATATCATAACCAAAACACTTCATCATGGTCCCATTTCACAAACACATGCACATAATTAAAACACCATAACACTTATGCTCATCCATAAACTTAACAACCCAAAGTAACAATTGCAATCATGTCATGATGCAATGAATGAATCCATTCATGAATATGCAAATACTAACTTGCAAATGCAATGCTCTAGAGCCTTTCATCTCATAAGGGAGAGTCCACTCCCATTTTCATTTGTGGGCATAAACCCCTTATTTTCTCAATGCAAGATAGAGTCCACTCTATTGTCACACATTTAGGCTAATCCTTTTTTTTTCTTTTCCTAAGGCCTAGCCCGGCATCGAACTCTCGCTCGACATAAAACTCATTACAGATAAATCCCTCTAAAAATTAATAATAAGAGCTATGCTCTTTTGTTAATAATTGGGTTAATCCATTTTTTTCATAATAAAGAGAGAGTCCACTCTCTGTTGCACATGTGGGCCATAAGCCCCTTTTTTGTTTCAAAGCATGAACATACAATTGTCCTCAAGCAAATAACAACAATGTCATAAGTGAATTCAAAAATATGCATTTGCAATTCCATCTCAAAATTTCATAATAACACATAGACATGAATGTTCCACAATAATCATCCATTTTCACAACAAAAGCCAAACATGCTCATAACAGCCAACTCGTGGCATAAACCAAAATACAGCCTTTGTAACTCACATGAGTTCATCACCATAACCATAAAGGGCTAATAACGTGCACATGAATATTCAAACATTATTCATTATAAGCTTCATGCTTGTGGTCATACAACATATCTCATAAATAATATCACAGTCAAGTTCCATTTGGAATTCCACTCTCCATATCTTTCCATGTTAAGTCAAACCCACATTCACAACCCAAGCTTCACCAAGAAAGAAAGGGGTACCTAGTACTCATAGCATATGCGACCAATATTTGAGATACAAGACGTGTTTTGAATTGGTAAGGCAACTTTATGACTTACTATTTTTAGGGATTCATTTTAATTACGGCATTACATGCTAAATGCTATGTCATTCACCCATTCATAGCATATACATATAATATATATATATATATATATATGACAATCTTAGACAAAAAATCCTACAACTAATATCTAGCCTAGCTATCCTAATTGATCTACAAGCTTGTGGGATCCAACTCCAAACAGTTTTGGGCTCTCCACTCCGATCTGGTGGGTTTTGAACTTCATGAGCATGTTATCTTCATTCTAATACTATTTCTAAGTACTTAAAAATAAAATTTTCAATAATCCTAAAAAGGCACGCAGACCGCATTTAAAAATTACAAAACTCAAGGTCCATGAATGCATCATGCATATTCATTTTTCACATCAAACAAAACATACACAAAAATAATACCATTCATGGATCAAACAATGTTCGAATTTAAATGAAGACAGGCCCATTAAGGAAATCGTGTTTATGGGCTAACTAGGATTAAATCTTGTGGCGTGCTAAGACCAAAGCCTAATAAGCTCATCGAATGTGCCGTCTCCTAAAAACTCTAACAAATGCTAGATGTCCTTTGTGCATATGGATACTCTAGGAAAATTGTGGTTTTTGCCAATTTTAATAATATGTAACATAAAAACATAAACATTAAAATTTCACAATGTATGTAATAACATAAATCAAACATATAAAATATGTTAAACACACATATTACCATGTGAATGTACAAACAAAATGAATCAAGACTCAACTTTGCACATCTTCACAAAATTAATGCACATACTTTGCATTAAAAGTCACTACAATGCCTAAATTTATTTTATATGTTATTAAGTAATACACACTATAAACAACATTTTATCATTGAACTAAAATCTTCCCTAGAATAATTTTTCTAATTTTAATCATTTGAAACATAGCTTTATTAAACCAAAACACATAACAATCAATCTAGTCAATTAAACTACAATCAGTTATTATTTACAGTTTACTTACGAATTAATTAACATGATTAAAAATTCAGACCTAAATTATTAATTCTAATACATTCTAAATCTAGTTTTAGTCATAAAAATTACATTCACAATCATCCCTAAAGTGTTTTTTGACTAAATCAACTAAGACTAGTTCATTAAAGCAATAATAATATCAAAAAAAGATTATCTTGGATTCATTAGAGCAATCAGCCAGGATTAGTTTTTAGGTACATCCATTAAAACTCAAAATCACAACCTTTAATGTATATTTCAATCAGATTTAATGACCACTAAATTATAAAATTTAGTTTACACATTGATCAAACACAAAACATGCATAACAAAAAATTTTAGCTTTCATATTTCATGTTTATGGTCGATTATTTCATCATTTTATGGAATCAAAACATGCATAATCAAGCAAGGAGGCTCAGATACCACTGTTAGGTTTTATTATGGCTTTGGCACAGATTGACACAACAAAATTCTTTACAAAATCGATCAAGAACAACTATATAAAAACACAAAAATAAGATCCATGCAAGTTATACATTAACTAGATAGACTAATTTAGGGTTTCACACCATAAATCTGATGCAATAATGATTCGTGATAGATTTTAAGTGTAACTATTGTATAGAGACCAGCCTATACAACCTACAATTCACCAAACTCGTATCATAAACGACCTAGTTACACGTGACCTCTCTCAATGCTCACACAGACATGACTAGTCTTCCGTAAAAAGGATGAGTGCTAGCTTTAAAGGTATATACGACAACAAAACTAGCAAGAAAAATAAAAAAAAATTTCTCACCTTGGGCATCCAAGTATTTTCCAAGAGGGATAAAAAATAAGAAGAGTGCCTCTTATATTTATAGAACACAGCCATAAAGGAAAGAGGAGAAAAAAAAGGAGGAAAAAGAGGAGAAATAAAACCCTAACTCTATCGTTATCCTACCTTATCTTTATCTTTTTAATATTTGAATTAGAATAGAATTTAAATTTTAATTTGAAACTTATTTCAAATTCTAATCCTAATCAACTTAGGATAAGTAAGATAAGTAAGAGATAAGGTTGAACCACACTTTTAAGACAACATATGTTCTAAAACATGATCCACTACTTTTATGTCCTAATCCTTTTATCTTTATCTTAATGATTAGTTAATTATAAACATAATTAACAACAAATAATAGCATGGCCGTGTATCCCATCTCTATTGAGCTTAAACTTTCATCCAATTAACACAATTTATAGCCTCTTACATTTGTCCTTAAAATGGCCCAAATATACATTTGAAATAGAAATGCCAATTTTACCCTTTTCAGACCTAGTCTTCGTGTGTGATCTTATAGGTCCATTTAAAGTTGGCATTAAAAATAATTAATTTCTAAATGTCATAAACAAACTCTATCAAAATGCTATGATAACCAAATTTTTTCTTAATCTGAACAAAGTGCTTATCCTCTTTCTGCTGCTTGGCTATCAGCTCTCTCATACAAGATCTCACCCGTATGTTGGCTAACATTTGTCCTATAATCAAATCCAAATGCATTCTAAGCTCTTGTAATGCCAACAAGGACTCTGCTCTATACGTAACAGAATCCTCATCCTCTTTCCCTTTTCTACTCAAAGCATCAGCGACCACATTTGCCTTTCCTGGATGGTACTCAATCGTGCAGTCATAATCCTTTAACAGCTTAATCCATCGTCTCTAACTTAAGTTCAACTCCCACTAAGTAGTGATATACTTAAGACTTTTATGATCTGTGACGATCTAAAACATCTCTTCATATAAATATTGCCTCCAAACCTTCAGACCATGAATAATTGGAGACAAATCCAAATCATGAGTAGGGTAGTTGGCCTCATGCATAATCAATTGTTGCAAGGTATAGGCAATAACTCAACCATTCTGCATAAGCACCCCTCCTAACCCTGCCCCAGATGCATCCGTATAAAATAAAAAACCACCTCCCTACGTCATCAAAATTAGAACTGGAGTGCCTACCAACCTCTTCTTCAGCTCCTAAAAATTGTCCTGACATCGTTCATTCCAAATGAACGGAGCATTTTTCTTTAATAAAGCAGACATAGGCCTAGAAAGTCTCAAAAAATCCTGAATAAATTTTCTGTAATAACGTACCAATCCTAGGAAACTTCATGCCTCAGTTGCATTTCTGGGAGCTTTCCACTCTTGCACTGCTTTAATCTTACTCGGATCCAGCTCAACATATTTTTTTCAAAATCACGTGGCTAGGAAGACCAGTACCTCTACCATCCAGAACTCGCATTTACTAAACTTAGCATGCAACTCCTTTGCTTTCAGCAGTTCCAATACTACCCTAAGGTGCCCCTCCTACTCCTCCCTATATCTCGAGTAGACCAGCACACCGTCAATGAAGACCAGCACAAACTGATCTAAGTACAGCTAGAAGAGCATGTTCATCAAATCCATAAAGTTCGTCGATGCATTAGTCAACCCAAAGGGCATTACTATAAACTCAAAGTGACCATAACGAGCCCTGAAGGTCGTCTTAGGTACCAAACTCTCCTCTACCCATAATTGCTAATACACATACCTCAAGTCAATCTTGAAGAACGCTGTCTCTTCCCTCAGCTGGCCAATTAAATCATCTATCGGAGGCAACGAATACTTGTTCTTCACTATCACCTTATTCAGTTGGCGATAGTCAATATACAATTGCATACTCTCATCCTTCTTTTGGACGAATAACACCAGTACGCCCCACGACGACACACTCAGTATAATGAAACCCTTATCCTACAGCTCCTCCATCTATCTCTTCAGTTCCTATAGCTCTACAACTGTCATCCAATATGGTGCCACTGACGCTGGTTCTACCCCTCGACATCGTCTTAATCTCAAAATCAACCTCCCTCTGAGGTGGTAATCTAGGTAACTGAAAAAATACCTCGCGATAATCTTTCACCACCTCCGCCTCCTTCACCTCTAACTTAGGCTTATTCAAGTCTATCACACAAGCCAAAAATACCTCATACCCATCTTTCATCAGCTACGTCGCCATCACCACTAAAACCAAACAAAAAGGAATGGCCTTTTGCTCACCCACAAACATTACCTTTCGTTCACCCTCAACGTCCACCGTTACTTCCTATCTATAGAAGTCTACCACTGCTCTATTCCTAGATAACCAATCACTTCCCAGAATGATCCCAAACTCTGCCATCAGTAAGACGATCAAGTTTCCCACATACTTTAACTCACCAATCCTCAGCTCACTGTTCCTCAACACGTGTCTAACCATCATTATCCCTCCTGTTGGTATAGAAACTACAACCACATAGCCTAAAAGCTCTACGATACCCCCAACCTGATCTACCACTACATGTTAATAAAAGAGCATGTAGAGCCCAGGTCAATCAACACCAAAGTGGCATGTGTAAATATGGAAACGGTACCAGTGATGACGTCTAGATTGGCTACTGCCTCATCTTAGGTCATAGCATAAACACGAGCCTGAGGTGGAGCCACTAACTGCGAAGCTACTCCTCCTCTCGAGGTGGTACCTCCTGATTGTCCACCTCTCTCTCAGCCTCTGTTAGTACATGCAGCCGCTCATTTATCTCCCACACTGCTTTGTCTAAAGACACCTCCCTCCTGCTCCCCTTTCTTTAGACATTCCTGGGTAAAAAGACCCGACTGGTGGCAGTTACAACAGAGAGAACGGGTATCTCTACACATATGAGTGCCTACTCCATGATACTGAGAAGTAGGAGGCCTGATGGAATGGCACCTCCCACTCCCTACTCCTTCTCGAGAATGTCTTCTACCTCACCCGTACTGTGGAATGATATACTACTAACTCTCTAGCGTCCCCTGCTGAACTAAAACTACCAGAGACCTTCTTTCTCTTACCCTTTCAGCATCCCTCCTCAACCAATAATTCCTTTGTGCTGATTGAGGTCTACAGTAGACTCTGATAGCTTGGTGGCTTCATAGCAATTTGGGTACAAATATTAAATTGTAGTCCTCTCTCAAATCTGTCCCTCCTCTACTGATCAGTAGTAACATCTTTTGACGCATATTAAGAGAGTATCGTGAACTGTGCCTCATCCTCATTTATCAGCATATCCTTCTGCTTGAGTTATAAGAACTTAATTTTCTTCTATGTCTGATAAAATGGAGGGGTGTACTTTTTTGCAAATAACCTTTGGAAGTCTCCTCAAGTCAAAGTAGGTGGATTGTTTTGACTTCCTATAACTGCTTCCCACCAGTTCCATACATCCTTCTCCAAAAGTGAGGTGGTGTACCGTACCTCAACTTTTGCTTCAAAGTACACCACATGCGAATCAGACTTTGCTCGGTGTGCCTGAGCTAGTCATCCTCCTCCTCCTCAAGATCAATGGTATCCTCGAATGTTTTGGCACCTTGATTGTCCACCTATCCAAAATTAAAGTCAATATTTAGCCTCTTCTGACCCTTAGGTGCTCCTTGTCCCCTCATCATCCTTTGTACCATCTCCTAGAACGGAGCATATACGGGGTAAAAAGGTGGCATTACAGCTTATGGAGGCTGCACATTTTGTGATGGGGCAGATCCCTGTCCCTATACTAACTAATAGGACTTTGTGGTGTTGTCTTGCAATATGTTATCAACAGGCTCCACCCTATATAAATAACAATTTCAAAACCTTTAGTTTTACAAAATATGATGCAATGAAAACAATTTTAGCACAGTCTACAAGGAATCTAAATCCCTACTTTGATACCACAAAATGTCATGCTCGATTATAAAAGCCATTTTTTCCGATTAAATAAGATAAGTAAGGAAATTGGCAACCATTTTTTAATACCACCAAAATAACTATCAAATTAGTGAATAAGGGAAAATCAGTATTATTTATGAAGAAGGAAGACATAACCCTATATCGCACATACCATTATCAATTCATTAACAAATCTATCAAAGCAAAATTATGGCATTATATAATGTACTTGTCGCTCTCAATCATAGCATGTTTCGTAAACAACATCACATCATTTCAAACATTCATACAAGCTTACAATTCACTCAAACAAGTCCTGTAAAAACTCATGTGATACTACCATTTCTAAAAAAATGTAGCAATTTATCATATATGTTTAACTATACAAATGCAAGACATACAATGTTAAGTGTAAATAGCATTTACCTCGAAATCTGTAAAGTTGGGCTCGTGGCTCAACTCCGATCCATGTTTTGCAATTCACCTCCTATACACATTTACGATGAAAATGTGTAAATAAATCATTTCACATATCAATTAGGTAAATTACCTTAATTGGACAAACCACTAATTACACTCTTAAGCACAAACCCCAAATTCACATATTCCCGTAATTGCTCCGATTTAACTTTAGAAAATTACCCATATTATCTCTACTATCTCTATTACACCTAACCCTCATTATTTTAACACGTAACTCATCATTACCTAAAAAATTTTTCAAAATAACCCAACTCTAACTCAGAGTTTTACTCAAACAAAATCTTAGAACCTTACCTTAGTGTTTTGATGCACAAAATTACAAAGAGACTCCCTTGTCTTCACTCACACTCAATCTCAATCAGTAGCTAAGGTGTTCTAAGTGTGTTTTTGGGTGTTTTCTCGGCTATTTGTTTGTAAGAAAATGCTTTTCAAGTGTTAGGTGTTTTGTTCTAACATCGAGCATGCACCTCCGCACGGTCCGTGCTCAAGGTCGTGTGCAACGTTCTTAGCACGATCCAAACACGCCTTATGCTACCCATCATGCTGATCATTTCTAGCAAGCATGAGCATATGCCCGTGTTCCTTGGTATGGATGGATATTACGGAAGATGTGTGGAGGGATTCTTAGTTATAGTGCCTCCACAAACAAAGTTATTCAAAAAGAATGTTAACAACATCACTGTTCTCATAATTCAATCAAACATGAGGGATTTGTGATAGACAGCTGCACTTATTATAAGAGACTAATCTGTATATTAATGCAAAATAGAAGAGTAGTTGCACATGCTTCCAGATAGCTCAAACCATGTAAAATGAATTATCAACTACATGAGTTGGAGTTAGATGTCATAGTACTATTTGCTCTAAAGATTGTTCAGAATTTCTCATTCCTAAAGCTAACCTAAGAGATGTGAAATTCAAGCATTTTTATGTAACATCCTCGTCTTAAAATCTTATGATTAATAATTAATTAAAATGATGAATGAATGTAATAAATTAATTGTTAAATTGAAAGAATTTAATTATTAAATCAATTATTCTTTAAAGTATTTATAAATGACAAAACAAAAGAATTAAAAAAAGACAAAAAAGTCAAAAAAAATAATTAAATAATCAAATGTGATTATATAAACGGTGGAATTGCTCCAGAAACTTCAAAAACAAAGAAAAAGAGAGAGAGGCGTGAGAAAGGAAACAGGAGAGGGAGGAGAGAGAAGCTAGAGATAGAAAGAGTGGAATCGGGCTAGGAAACGAGTTTGAGATATAGAGTTGATCGTAATCTCGAGCTGGGAACTTAGTGGTATAGTCGAAACAGGTAAAATTTGAAGTTTACCGTAAATTTGACTATCAAGGTATGTAAATTAAGATGAAAATAGGCATGTGTGACTTAAATAAGTTTTTGAATGATTTGTGAATAGAATTTTCATGCATTGAATACTTTCACGTGTAATTTGAACGATCTTTGAATAATTATTTGATTGCTTTGTATATTTAATTTTGGAACATTGAATGCTTTGATTGATCATGATCTATTGACAGATTTAGAGGCTTGAAAAATTGTAAATAACTAGTAGTTTTATAGAATTTGGTGATACATCCTCTATGAACGCTTCAATGAATAAGTTTATGAATAAGTTTATGAAGGAATGTTTTATTCCCATGTCTACAAATTCAATTTGACCAATGAAAAAAATTCAAAAAAAGTATTGGTTGTAAAGACTTACTAATGGGTTAGTAACACATTTACAACATTTTCGTTTGCCATTTATAAAAATGCCT
>CANYCX011832351.1:0-24580 GCA_948193385.1 Breynia disticha f. nivosa | reverse complement strand
TCTTTACAGTTTGTTTAATTTATGAACACTTTTTTGTTATGTTTAATTTATGTTAGATTGCGAGACATATTTTATTTTGTATGATTTATGGATTAGATTGTGAGACATATTTTATTTTGTATTTGAACTTGAAATATAAACAATTTTTGTTGTGTTTACTTTGGATTATCAAAAAATTTAGTATTTCTCAATTTAAATATATATATATATATATATATATATATATATATATATATATATATATTATTTTTAAATTACCGGTTCCACCAATGAACCACTGGTTCGACCAGTGAACCAACCACTCAGTCCCTTTTCTGGTTCATTCACCGGTCCGGTTTTGATAACACTGTTTCAAATATTATGGTTTACTAGTTGGTCATGTTTGTTAATAAGTAAACAAAAAATAAATTCCAGCATTATGCTTATTAACTAGAATTCACATCAGATTTACAAGACATGCTAGTCCTAATTCACTTGTTATTGTCATAACAATGACCAACTAAGGATGTTCTGAATGAATTCTCTTGATTCAAGATCTTACAAACATATGTCTCACATATGTTAGCTTAAGCTCAAAAAGTGTAGAATGGATGTCTCATTTTATTAATACAAAATAGTGTAAAACAATATTTAGGACTAGGACTAAAAATAACAATTTGAACTATCAAAAAGAAGCATAATTATATTATACAGCAATAAACTTAAATGTTAAGTACTCCAACAATCATTAGTTCAATGCAGTAACATATTTTTCATAAAGTTGTATAGATTAGGATAAAGGATGCATTAAATCATATCACAGCCTCTCTCTCTCTCTTTCTCTCTCTCTCTCTCTCTCTCTCTCTCTCTCTCTCTCTCTCTCTCAATCCAATGGCCAAAATTAGGCACTAAGACCTTATTGGAATCCTCCAATCATCCATGTTAACCTTTGTGAGATGGATCTCTTGAGGAAGAAGATGATACGTGATTCCAAGTTTCTCAAAAATCTTCTTTAGTTCAAATATAAGCTCAGTTATTCTTGCACTCCGCTCTCCATAGTTTTGATGATTAATAGTGTGTTGGACACACAAACACATTTTCAGTGAACTTAAGCTATCGATTTGTTTAACAATAACTGTGTGTTTCGGATTCCAGTAATTTGGCTTGCTTTCAATATATCTGCACAACCAAACATTCAATTAACATAAGATTTTTTTCTTGGAAGCCACTAAATCAAACTAATTAGTTGAGTGAAAATGAAGAACTTACAGTTGTATTGCCTTCTTAAGAGAAAGAATAGTCTCCATGGATGTGGACATATCAATAGTGAAATCAATAGCATCACCCATCTCCGGACTTCTGTAAAAGTTGCTTATGGGCTTTGTAAGCAAGACAGCATTTGGGTAATAAATTTTCTCCATATCATACCGAAGGAAAACAGTTGTCAATATATTCATCTCTTCTACAATCATCTATTGGAAAACGAGTCAGGATTGCATATAGGAAGAGAATTAAAGTAAAGTGAGTAATTATATAGGAAGAAGTGTTATAAGTTTGTTACCTGAACTCCATCAATGACGCAACGATCGCCTATGTCAAAAGGGTGCATGATGAAAACAAAGATGATGGACTCAAATATAGTCTTGCACATGTTTTGGAATATTACGCCAATGATAACCAGTTGAGACATGACAACTAATATCATCTTTGGTGTGGCCATTCCCATTACCATTAGGGTTACCACAATAATAAACACAATAATGATCCCACTTGCTAACTTGTGAAGTTGTTGCACTGCTGTTTTTGTATCATTCAAAGAATGAGCTAGTGATTTTCTTTCTAAATAAGCACGAACCTGGTTTTCAAGTGCAATTATTTATGTGTTACAACTAGTTTTTAATTGTATAGGGTAAAAAATTAGTTACGTAAATTAAGATTAGATTGTGCATTGGAAAAATGATGAATCTTACCACCCAGTTTCTGAAAGCGGACTTTGAAATTTTTCCAGTCTCGAGGGCTCCTTCAAAGAGTGGAAATATGGTGTGAACCTCTACTCTTTTCAAGAATCTCATCAAATCTTCCTCTTCAATATACCTTTAACAATCACATAATGATACCAAATGGATCATCAACCAAAGGCAGTTAAATATTCTCTCCATAAACATATTTTATTTAGTTGTTTATGAATGTATTTATAAAATTAGGGTTGATTTTATATATAGTCTATTTTTATTATTTATTTGTAAATTAGTTAGAATTTAATTTTTTTATAATTTTATTTATTAAATTGCAAATATACCTCAGTTTTGATTATTTGAAATTAAAAAAAAACCAAAATGAATCGTTTAAAACACACACAAAAAGAGTAACAAAGAACTGAGAACAAAAGCCTTCTCTTCACTTTTCCTTCTCTCGACAAAGCCTCTTGCTGGATGCCGCCTACCTCTTGCCAGAGCATCCACCTTTCCCGTCGACAAGCCCGTTGTCGGCCTACAGTTAATATTCTTTTCTTTTCTTTTCTTTTCTTTTCTTTTAGAAATAATGTAACTAATGTAATAATATGAATATGAACTCTTCTGCCGATGAATTGTGAGTGTGATAATTTTTTGGTGGTGAATTGTTTGTGACTCAGTTATTTTATGAAGTGATTTGAGGTTTTGTGAAAATAACTAATAGATTAGGTATTTTATTCATGAAATGTTCATTGGGTTATTTCGTCGAACAGTACATTGATTTCCTTTAAAATTTTGACATAATTATGAATATGTGATGGTTTGTAAATAGAATTTGTGATTTCTTTTTCTCTTAAATGGGTCGTATCATCAATAATAGATTTTTTTTTATTATGTTGTAATTAGTATTTGTATTACACATAATTTAACTTTGTATTTGACCATTATTGAATCTTTATTGTGCTTATAATGTTTTTTCAAAATTTGGTGCACCTGCTACAAAATTATCCCAGATCTGTCTCTATGTATATATAATTTAACATGCATTGAGAATATTGAGAATAGAGATGGCAACGAGGACGGGAATCTCCGGGTGCCCCCTTGCCCGTCCCGTCCCCAAATTTTAAACTCGTTCCCATCCCCATCGGAGATGGTATTTTGGATACCATCTTCGTCCCCGTCAGGTTTCGGGGATCCCCCGCTTTTAAACCCACAATAAATTTTTTTAAAAATAATTATATATAAACTAAATATATTTATATAATTAAAGTATAATATTTATAATATAATGTTTAGCAAAAAATAATTATGCATATTATAGGTATACTAATAACATATATATACATAATATATGTAATAAATATATTCATAATAGGAACGAGTGTAGGTATTCTTCGACGGGGACGGGTATTCTCCTTCGAAGAACCCAGCGGGGAGGAGTTGAGAATTCTCTGTGGGAATGGAGAGAGTACCATCTCCGCCCTTGTCCCCAAATTTTCTAATCGGGGAATCCTAATCCCCGTACTGGGTCAAACCGGGTATTCCCGATCAAAACAGAGACGAAAATCGGATTCCTCGAGGGTATCTGGTCCAATTGCCATCCTAGGAAGGTAATGGTAAGAAAAAAGTGGGGGAGCATGAAAACGAAATGTTTGGTGGTTTGAGATAGAAACAAGATTGATTCTTTTTTATAAGGCTTTAATTAACTACTGTGATTTGAAGGATCTCTTCCCCTAAATGGAAATCATTTTAGTATAATAGATAGGAGTAGGAGTGCGTAAAGTGGTCCCTATATGACCGCAACACTTATCAAACGCGACTAAAACGTGATGAATTTTTCTCACCTCACTGTACAAACTAATGAGTATGGCTCCATTTCAGTTTGTGTGTGGGGATATGTTTCATCGCCGTCTGTTCATTAAGAATCATACATAGTGAGCTTTGGCACACAACTATGTGGTGTGGTCCTTACATTACATAGTGCAACGTCTCATCCCCACTGACACAAAGAATGAAAATTCCTTCCCACTATCGATCACAAATGTACGGAGGTTTGGTCTTTGCTCTCATCTCAAACACCCTCAACCATCAACAATTGAGTGCCGCATGAAGTGAGACTTCATCAAATACATTAACACAAATTTTTTAATGTAGTACTGGAGCACATATATTACCTAATCATCCCCCATGAAACCACTCACTCAGCTCAAAATAATAACCTCATCAACTCAATTTATGTACCAACAAAACAGTTTTAGAGGATATTAATTTAAAAATATAGTTTTTTAATTTTAAAAATCTAATCTTAAAGGTAAGCTCCATAAGGGCATTTTTAATAATATTCAGCGTTCTAAGAGCATTTTTAATAATATTCTTTATAGTTTACGGATAAATGAAAAGTGTAATTATGATTTTTAAATATAAAATCTGTGCTAATTAAAAAGAGTTAGAATTATATTTATCTAAATTTAATTCTCTTTTTAATTTAACTCTTCATTCATTCAAAATTAAAAAGAATTTAAATAAATTATTAAAATAAACTATAAAAATACATAATTAATGAAGAGAGAAACTGAAATTAAAAGTGAGATAAACTAGCTACGAATGGTTAGTGAAACACGTCTCTTTATTTTAAAAATAAAGATGAAGTTTGTGATAAAATAGCATTGCAAATAGTTTTTAAGTTCAATTTTTTATCATAACTAAAGTATCCATATATATATTAGAAATGCTTTAAAATGAATGCCAATGAACTTTTAATTTGATTTTGCTCTTTATAATAAATAAAGATTTTGTAAAATTTATATTCTTTATGTTATAGTTTTCTTGTGAATTTAAAATTGTACAGAAAAATTGTTTCAGAAAAACAATTTCAAAATTTGAAGATAAAGTTAGAATATAGATAAAAATTTAAGCTTGTATAATTCCAATAAAAAATGTAAAATAAAAGCAGATTTTCCATAGCTAACTAAACAAATTCATTGTTTTGTGGTTTCCATAGATGTTTGGTATGGATCTTTCAATAGAGTTAAATATTTTAGAAAACTAATCTTTCTAAAATTGTTTTCTCTATTTTTTTTATATGTTATGGTTCCCATTCTTTATTTGATAAATCTATTCATTAGAACAAAAAGATGAAGCATCTATAAAAATGATGAGAAGAGGGCTTACTTGGCACCAGGTTTAGCAACGTTCTTGAAGATCCTTTTGGCAGCAGTACGAGCTTCCCACTCGCTAGTAATCTCAGACTCCGCCTTGCCGAAATCATCCACAGTTTTAGAAATGGTGGAAAGTCCGGAGGACATTATGTAGGTGACCAGCCTCTTTACACTCCAAGCTGATCTTCGGCGTGTCTGCATTCCCAACTGCCTAAGCTGTTCTATGTCGATTCTTCTCGATCCATACTTCTTTGACTTCAACGCATTCCTGGTCTCCTTCCATTTCCCCCGCTTCCATGTGGATGGCAGCGTTTTTGATTCCGTCATGTGGGCGTTGTGCTTCTGCTTCTCACTCATGGCCATTGTTTCATCAAGTGGAGGACCTTTATTTACAAAAACAAAAAATTATGATAAATGAGGAAGAAACTTACTACCAATTAAGGCAAGGTTAAGGAAGATAAAAACCTGAGAGTGTATCTAGAATGTAGTGATGGAATACACTCTCTTTCATTCTATCAAAGTAAGTGGCGACATGGAATGAGGAGGCAAGCATTTTAACCAGCACGATCTTGATAAGCCAGATTGTTGCATCTATCAATACTGCTATAAGTGCTAGACGAGCCTTCTTCAGAAACTTGTGCTTCTTGTGCAGTTCTTCGCTAAGCATGAAAGTCCATGCAAGCAGAACCAGCCCTATCCAAACGCAGTTTTGGATACTCTTTCTTAAGCCATAAACGAAGTACAGGACCTTCTCTCTTAGCATGAAGTTTTTCTCTATCACAAAAACTGCAAAACTTATCACCCAACCCGAAACTAACCGACCACAAAAGGTTACAAGAACCACTAAGCACCACTTCCAGATTTCTAGACCCCATGTTTGCTTGATTTTGAGAGAGTTTATAGTGAGTGAACACACCAAACATGTCATTATGGCAATGAACATTACCCATTCAACGAAGAGTCTCCATTGGAACTTCTTTTTCTTGAAATAACGACGCTTCTGACGGCTTGTTTTCGCATCATCTTCGTCAAAATTATCGTCGCTACTGTCGTCAAAATCGTCTTCCGTTTCAGTGTCGTCAGTTGGATAATCTGGCTCGTTGAAAGGATCAGCTTCATCGTATTCCAGGGTTGTTTTCTGGACATTTGGATAGTTATACTCTTGTAATCTGGCTTTGGGTTTAGAGATGCTGAGACGGCGGAGGTTTTTGTTGGTTTTTGTTATGTTTTTGGGAACTTCATCTTCAGAGGGTGTGTGGATTTTTTCTGATTCCATGGATTTCATATTGGTGTGTGCTTCATCAATGATCAAAACCACATCAGATTGCCTTGCCATTTCCATTTCTGTTTGCTGCACACTCCGTTACCTACTAGGACCCTCCTTTTATGCACTAAGTTAGCTCTTTTCGGCGTTTGGTGTGACGTTCTATGCTATACTTGAAGTTGAGACTGAAAATAACATAAAGCACAAATTGATAAAAGGGCAACGAAACAACTAAGACCAGTTTACGTGGCTCCAACTACAAACCACCATAACCAAAAAAGTAATGCGGTCCCCTTCCCCCCACCCCCAACTTAGAGCACTTTATGTGGCTTCTATTTTTAGTAAGGCTGGCCACAATGGGGTTGCAGCTACGCCGGACGACGCTGTACCCGTTTGGAGTTTTGAGGATTGCTAATCCATCTTTTTTTTTTTATTCTTTGACCGTTGATTTCTTCATATCAACCATCTAAATTTGTCTAACGGTAATATTACCGTTAGGTCCTCAGATTGTTTTACCAGCCATAGACGTTCGTATTTTTAATAAAATCTGTATAATATTTATAAACATACAATTAATAGTTATAAACAATTAGAGCATCTCCAATAGAGATAGTTAAATTTAAAGAGGATTTTAAAGTAAATAGAGAGTCTGTAAAATTATAAAGAGTGAAATTAAATAAAAGCTTCAATGTGACTCTCTATTTTAAGTTCTTTAATTTTTATTTTGTAAGATTATAATTTTAAAAAAAAGAATTAAAAGCCAAAAAATTTATAATCATAAATATGAAATTAATAATATATAAATTTGTCAAAAAAAATTAATAATACATCATTTATACCCACATAATAATTTTTTAGCAAAAACAATTATGAAAAAAAAATCTTTATAATTTAAAAATAAGAAAAAAAATCCATAACATTTTTTACAAAAGTGAAATGAAAATAAAAAATAAAAAAAATTATATTTTAAGAATAAACAAAATTATCTACAGATCAATTGAAAGAGAACTCGTGTTGTTGTTTACAGATTTTACTATAGATGTTTGGTATGCATACTATTTGAGAGATAGATGGACTTGAAAATAGAAAATATTATATGTGAAAGAGAAAATAAAGAGCCAAATATGACTCTTTAACTTTGGAGAGTGAATAGGCTTTCTATTTATTTTCTTTAAAATAAAGAGGTAAATAGAGACATTGGAGTCAAAAATTTAATTGGGTTATCTATAAATAGCTAATACAATCCTTTTAAAGAGCCTATTAGAGATGCTCTTATTTTTTTGTCTGTAAATCGAGTCGTTTGATTCATTTTTTTCACATCTGTTCATACACTCTCAAAATCTCTCAAACTTTTTCTAAAAGAAATGGATCGAGTATTTGTTTCTTTTCAATCTTCTTCACAGTCACAATTTTCTAGTATTCAACCTAACTAAATAGATTCCAATTTATTTTAGAATCTTATAGGAGACATTATCCTCAATATTTATTTTTTGAAAAATTTTTTCAATACCCCATGTCAAATCTATCATGAGGTTCCAAAATCTCATTTCACAAAATAATTGAAATCTTTTTTTGTTAAGTTGAGACTTTTCTGCTCACTTTTTTAATTGTGTGACAACTTGATTTTTTTCAAGCTTTTCTATCTAATTTCTTTTACCGCCTAAGAGTTTAGTTCCTTTTGAGCTTTACGACTCACTTTATTTTTTTTAATCATGTGAGAGCTTATTTTTTTCAAACATTTTTACTCACTTTGTTTTTTGAATGCGTGAGAACTTGATTTTTTTTTTCCAATTTTTTTTACTTACTTTAATTTTTTATCATTTGAGAATTTGATTTCCTTTAAACTTTTCTTTCCACTTTATGTAACCATCTTTTCCTTTTGAGTGTATGAATAGGCTTTTAAAGTATCATTTAAATGCAAATTGAAAATCTATAAATAATTGAACATCTTTTATGGTATTAAATGAAGTGCTTGAGTTGTTGTTGCTTGTTGCTTTGTTTGAGAATTTAAGTTGATAGTTAGGTTATATTCTAGGTATATTATTGGTTGACAATTTGTCACATCCCTATCCAAATAGCTTATAATTAATAAAATAGATTCAGAAATTAAAAGTAAACTAGATGTAAATTTAAGATACATTGTTCATTTAGTATAAATTGTATGGATACATATATATTTGTTTGAAATTGAGATAAGAATGACAGATAATATAAGAAGATTGTTAAATAGGTGAAAAGGGTTAAAGAAATAGTCAACACACCGGGCATTCCATTTGACACGGGCATATTGTTTTACATGGGCATGTGCAGGCCGTGTTGTCAACACGAGCCGTGTTGTTCACGGCACGACCATGTTGCGCTGTTAAATATGCAAAAAATGTTGGAAATATAAGCAGGTGGTGGCATGCTTGTATTCAATATGGGTTGTGCTGCTATCGACATAGTCGTGTTGAGCAGCTAAAAAAGTATAAAACGTCAAATCCAAACATAAATCAATTGTAATAGAAAAAGGAAAGAAGAGACGGGAGACGGGAGAGAGAGATGAGAGATTGAGTGAAATTAAGAGAGGTAGATGGAGAGATCAAATGGGGATCATAGAAAACCCGATATAAACAATCACAAAAAAAATATAGGTAAGAATAGCTAGCGAATTCTTAAGTTTTATTCATAAATTTATAATGTTTTATAGAGAATTGATAATTAGGATTATTGTTTATATTATAAGACGATTATTTAGATGATAGTACCTGGATCAGGATTTAGAAAAACTCCAGATATTATGAATATACAGGTAAATAATCTAGACTCACTTTTAAATACAGTTACATGTGTGATCACCTAAAGAAAAAGATAATTAATGAAATATGTCATGTTGATTTTTTATGATGATACAGTAGATATTGAATATATGAACTCCTAGAGTGTGATATTTATTGATATAGCGTGCAGGGGTTGCACTATTGCCATATGATTCCATTTTACTGTGCAAGTAAATTTATTTTTCGTGTAATTAGCATGTATGCTTATACGAAATCAATCACATATGAAAATCATCATGCATAACACTTTTACTATTGCCAAGATGTCAATAGTAAAAGTGTTATGCATGATGATTTTCATATGTGATTGATTTGGTATAAGCATACATGCTAATTACACGAAAAATAAATTTACTTGCACAGTAAAATGGAATCATATGCATATAGATGAATGAAAGAAATGCAATAGTGATGTATGTTTATAAGTGAAATTCCAATAAATGACCACACAAAATATGTTATGATTATTATAAAAGTAAATCATATAGATGATTGTAAGATCACATCGTTAAATGTATGATCGTTCATATGAATTAGAGATAATGAATTATGAGCGAACATTCAAATAAAGCACAAGATAAATGATATGAAAAAGAAGTACACGATCTTTCATGACTTCATCATATAAATGAACAAATGATTTAAAGAGCACATGAATAGTAATGGTGGTGATGATTAGTGATGATATGGTGGTGATTTATACGGCGATGAGCGGAAATTGCCATTATTATTTTATATGGAGATGGGAAGATATGAAAATAGAGATGAGAAGATATAGGGAGATGAGCATAAAAGAACACTGAGATGAGCAAAAATAAGATATGATTCTTGAGATGTGCAGATAAATATAAATGAATAAAGAGAAGAATACAAAAATACTTATATGTATACGAGAATACATATGGACAAAAATAAGTATATAGGAAAATAAGAGATATACAGGATTTATGAAATACAGATATAAATACATGAAGAATTACTAGCGCAATAAATACAAATGTATAATGCATATAGAAATGTAAATGTATCCACATGGATGTATATGTATCCACACGGGTTGTGTAAATTAACACATGCAGTGTGTTACAGATTCACAGAGCTCGTGCAGAGTGAACATGGGATCATGCTAATTAAACACGAGGTTGTGCCCATAGGTCATGTTTTACTGATATCAACTATGTCTGAGGCTATGTGATATTTAAAATGGTATGAAAATAGGTTACAATCAGTTAACAAGTAAAATATAAATGAGCTAAAAGTAATTATATGAAAAGGATTTTAAATTATTCAGACTAAAAGTATATATAAATGATTATTACATGATTTATAAGATAATTAGTTTAGGCTGTTACATAATTGGTTGATATTTGGTTTATTGCACATATTATTGATAGAGATTTACTGATTATAAAAATTACATAAGACCTTCCGGTCTTAGGATACCAATATAAGCATTATTTATGAGAAATATTTATGACTTCTAGTATGCCATGTAAAATTCTCATTTAAGTGTATCAATCCAATACATCATCTCTAAGATGTATCTATATCTTTTATGTTATGTCTTCTATGCTCCATGATTGGTGAAACACAATAATTTTATAGAACCACATACTAGTCTTAGTTCGTTGCAATTTTCTTTGTCAATGATCAACTAAGGATGTTTAGATGTTATCCTTTATGTTCACATGAATCACTATCTAATGCATTACATTGATAATTGAATAGGATACCATCATAGATCATTTTATCATTTCTAAATGCGCAATAATATAGATAGATAAAATTGAAATGCCCCATCTTTATTATTCTCTCTAAATAATATACAAGTTCATACAAGACAATTGTATTAGGACTCAGGGCTTACACTAAGACTGTCAACCTCTAGATTTAATCATTTAACCATCCTTAGTAAAGAATCAAAATATTCTCTTTAAATTCAAAAGGAAAATTAGTCGATTATAAACTTGTGTATTATTTTTAGATGATTGAAATGGTATGAATTAATAGAGGAACGTGACTACGTGCAATGGATCCTAGAAAAATATCTTTAAATCCTAGAGAACGATTAAAGATCTAAAGATCCTAAAGTAGAACATATGGATCAAATTTATACAAAGAATCCTAGATAGATCCTTAGCAAGGTTAGTCATTAAAAGAGTAAAAAAAATCATAACATATGCACAAGTTTCATATTGTTGGTATAAGCTTTAGTCCCAAGTACTGTCTATTAATTATATTCATTAGTTAAGATATTTAATTCTATCTTTCTATCATATTTGTGCACAAAGAAAGAATAGAATTTCTATAATTGAATATCTCGATGCTTAAATTGGCATATGTGATCCATATTCTTGTAGGACCTTTGAAGTAAGAGATTTCATTCTATACATTCCTAGTCGGTCACTACTATAGGAATAGTAGATGAAATAAGACTAGCATGATCTTTTTTACTTATTAGGTTTGGTCCTACAGAACACAAGGATATGGGATGTTAGTCTAAAATCGTGAATGCATATCGATGACATGGTATTTGGTTCATATCTTTCAATAAGAACAACTACATAGTTTGGAGTCATAAGTAGTTCTCATATGCAAATCTTACATCAAAGTTCTTAGACCTAAAATCTCTATGAAACTCTAGATGAATTTTTGTATACTTTAACATATGCCTAATATATCTGTAAAAGGGTGACAAGTATGAGTATGCTTAGATATGCATTGGTTCATGTTAGAGAGCATAAGAGAAGTGAAGGGATTACTCACTTTTAAGGAGAGAGAAAATGCCCCAGCTACTTGATTAGTAAACTAAAAAGAGTGCGGCCACACCTAGATGAAATAATGAGTTTCCTTATTTATCTGAAAGGATTCAATGTCACTAGAATATCAAGAAAAGAATTGACAAAATAAGGATGATTGTTTCATGCCTTAGGTAATTTCAGTATTTTAGGGTAAGAGACTATGTAAGATTGCTTTAGATCAAACAGATATCACAAGATCTTTATTTAATTTGAATTGTCATAGCATTTTGATAAAGTTTGTTTATGACCTTTAGGAATTAATTATTCCTAATGTCAACTTTAAATGGGCATATAGGATCACACAAAGACTATGTCTGAAAAGGGTAAGTTTGGTATTTCCATTTCAGACATATATTTGGATCATTTTAAGGACAAATATATGAGGCGACAAAACGTGTCATTTGACCGAAAGTGTAAGCCCAATTGGAAAAAGGGGAACACGGCCATGATGTGTTTAGTCATTAAATATGCTTATAATTAAGTAACTATACATGAAGATAAGGATAAAAATAAAAAGGATTAAGACATGTAGAGTGAATCACGTTTTAAGACATATGTTGTCCTAAAAGTGTGATTAAACATTATCTCCTACTTATCTTATTTATCCTAAGATAATTAGAATTAGAGTTTGAATTTAATTCAAAGTTAAATTCTATATCTAATCCAAATATCAAAAGACAAAGATATGGTAGAGTTAGGACTTTAGCTTTCCATTTTTTTTCTCCTCCTCGCTTTATGGACGTATTCTATAAATAAGAAGAGGCACTCTTCTTGTTTGATGCTTCTTCTTGGCCAAAATTTTAAGGTTACAAGGTGATAAAATTAATTTTTATTTTCTCGCTAATTTTTTTGTTGCTGTTTTTTAAAAATGGAGCTAGCATTCGACCTTTCGCGAAGAACTAGTTTTGTGTGTGTGAGCACAGAGGGAGGTACATATTAACTCCTTTGTGACACGAGTTTTGGAGACTTGAAGTTTTTATAGACCGGTCTTATACAGTATTTACGTAATTTATTTCCACCTTAAGTCATTCTAGCATTGGATTTAAGGTATGAAACCCTAAACTTTTACCTAGTTAACACATACAATGCATGGACCTTGGTTCTTGGTTTTGTTGTGGCTGTTCTTGATTATTTTTGCAAAGAATTCTGCTGATTCAATCTGATTTTAATCATAATAAAACCTAATAGTGGTATCAAAACCTCCTTGCTTGATCATTCGTGTGTTTGATGCCTTAAAACTGACTATACAATCGATCATTCGTGAAAAATCAATGCTTAAATTTTCTATAACTTGTGACATGGGCTGTTTTGATTTGCTTTGATTATGTGATGATCATATGAATATTAAATCAAGATTATAAACTGAACTAGGGTAGTTTTAGTGAGATTTAATGGCTGGTTTGAATATTCTTTATTGCCTGAATCTTACATTGATCATGTTTGATCTTGTTATGTGATAACATGTCTTGTTATGAGCTAGTTTTAATTGACTGAACATGGAAACGAGTTTGTATTATTAATTGGTGGTTAAATCAACTTTCATAACTTTTCTAGGATAGTTATTAAGTGATTTAATGTCTGACTTAAGAACCCTAGTGCAGTTGAATCCTTAATAGACCACAAAATTATATGATTTGCATGCTATTGATGTTTTTATGAGCTAGTCTTGTGTGATTAGGTATAAAACTAATTTTAAAATAAATAAAATTGTATTAACATAATTGATTAATGTTTTATACTGTAATTAATAATGTTAATTAGGTCTGGTAATAATTAAAATGTTGATAAATTTTATTGTGTTTTAAAAACCATGGCCAATTGGATTTTAAATGACTAGTTTGATTGTTACATGTTTTAGTTCAATAAAACTATGTTTTGATTGGTTAAAAAGGGTAAAATCATTCTAGGATAGATGTGTTTTCAATGATGAAATGTTTTTTATTGTGTGTATTAATTGGTAATAACACATAAGATCATTTAAGGCATTGTAGTAAGTTTTAATGCAAAGTATGTGCAATGTTTTTGTGTATATGTGCTAAGTTGATTCTTGGTTGATTCCTTGAGTGCATTCACGTGTGTTTATGTGTGATTAACATATTTTATGTGTTTAATTTATGTTATTACATACATTATGCAATTTTAATGTGTGTGTGAGCATAGAGGGAGGTACAAATTAGCTCCTTTGTCACACGAGTTTTGGAGATTTGAAGGTTGTATAGGTCGTTCATATATAGTAGTTACGCAATTTATTTCCAGCTCAAGTCATTCTAGCATTTAAGGTACAAAACCCTAAACTTTTACCTAGTTAACGCATGACGCATGGATCTTGGTTCTTGTTTTTTGTGGTTGTTCTTAATTGATTTTTGCAAAGAATTCTGTTGTGCCAACTGATTTTAATCATAACAAAACTTAACACATATGTATATAAAGTACTAGAGATATTGGATGTGATGTGTTGAAATTAGTTTGATGACGACTTATATTCATTGGTTTTGGATGTGGAACTGTTAGCAAATTCTATGTGTACACAAGTCAGCTAGTTGTCGCCAAAGGAGTCTTGTCTCTCACATTTTGCATTGTGTGTGTATGTGTATAGATGTTACATGTAGAGATTATGTTTTGAATACTTATCTATGTGAAATAATGTATGTTTCAGTGATTTTGAATAGCTAAAATCATTGGTACATCCTTTTTCTAAACAATATAATGTTAATTAGGGTTACCTCACATAACACAAGTAAAGAAACGAGCTGAACAAATAATGTGGCAAACCGTTTAATATGTCTGAAACCATAATTGACATTACAAAAGGCTAAGACACAAGCAGACCAAACAGTGTAACTTCTGTGGAACTCAGATGCCATATGCGGTTTGGTACACACGTTGGACAGACCATGTAGCATGCCGTCTTATTTCTTTGAAATGTAAAATGTGCTATACGGTTAGAGACATGGACATGTAATTGACCTTGTAATGTCTCTGAGACAAGTGAAATGGTATAGGTATAGGAAAAGGTTCACATAAGCTGTGTTGTAAATCATGTAATATTTCTCGAGGACAATTTGAAGTATACGGTCTGATACACGGGCTAACCAATTCATATAACAAACCATGTTATAAATATACGAAAATGAATAGATTCAATTGATTCAAATGAATAAGTAGTTATAAGAGATGACAAGTGATGAAAGAAATGTTAAAAGTAATAACACAAAGAAAAAATTAATTTGTTCTGAGTTATATAGAGTTTAATTAATAATAAACAAGAGATTAATCGAATAAATGTACTTATAAATAGAGAGAAGTGTTACAACTACACCCCCTTAACTAAATCTAAAGCAGAAAACGTGGCATTGAGAAGTTAATGGGATAAGACAATGACTCGTATTGCAATCTCTATTGAGAATATAAACACTTTATTATTGAATTTTTACAAAGTTAAGTATAAATTTAAAATAATTTTGTAATTTGATCAGTTTCTTAACATCTCTCTTTTTACTTAATCTTAAGATTTTTAATCAATTTTGTAAATTATTATGAATTTTTAAAATTTTGTGAAGATTTAATGATTCAGGTAATCAATGTTTAATATTTTAATTTTTTACTGATTTTTTAAAATTTTTAGTGATTTCAAAAAATTAAGTAAAAATCTAAAATAATTTCATAATAGACTACACAATTTTTTAAAATCTTTACTTAATTATAAATTAAATTTACGAAAAAATATAAAAACTATTAAGTAACCAAGTTGACTACTAAATTAGCGAGTTTTACTTAATTTTTAAAAATACAATAATAGTTCATCAATTCTGTAAAAATACATTAAGTAGAAAGTTAAACAAGTCAGTGATTTTATTCAATTCAGTAAAAAATTTAATTGTTAAAATATTTTCAATTAAATTCTACAAATCCAGTAATAACTCATCAATTTAGTAAAAAAATCATCAACATTGAGTAAAAAAGTAAAAACAATTCTCTATCTAGATTTTATTGCCGAATTATTTCATATTTTATTTATTTTTCAAAAACTCATTAACGAATTACAAATTGAGTAGAAACATTAAAGTTGTGTAAAAAGAAAACAAGTTCAATGATAAATCAATTACTATAAATAAAAAAAAATTAGTAACACACAAATTCAGTAAAAAATATCAAAATTAATTATAAAATAAATTAAATTACATGACTTATTGAAAAAAATAAATTATTTTAGTTCAATATAAAGCAATTTTAATTATACTTGATATTTAAAATTTTAGTAAAAGATAGATAAAATAAATAATTTAATAAGTCATGGACTCATTAACTCTCATTAAAGAAATTAATTAAATTAATTACATACCGTTTTTCTTTTCTATTTGTAAAAAGACATTTGTTTATTGCAATTGGTAAGTTTTATATTTTACTGCATTTTATATAGAATCAATTTTTTATTATTTTAGACTTAATATAAATTTTATGTAAACTTTAGACTGATTACACACAACAAAGGTCATGAAAATCAAAATTGCAATAACATGTTTCTCATACCCCAGAAGACATCTCCACAAAAACTATGACTGGATGTTGTAGCAACAATGCACTATCAACAAGACACATCAGTAGAAGAAATATAACTTACATAAACCTAAAATGAAATGAGAAGAAACAAACATACTCAAACAAGTGCACTAAAGATCCAACCCCGATCTCACTGAAATTTTGCATCACATCTCCTATGCAGATCATGTAGTACAAACCAACCACTAAGTACAATTAACAAAGGAAGCCAAAAGAAAGTCTCCAAGGATGATAAAATTTCTTTGCATTAAATTAACTTTATTAATAAGGTTAATTTGGCCGCTTTGATATTTTAGTAAAATTTATTTTTTATTAATTAAATTAAGATAACACTACTGCACATTGATAACTCATACGTCTTTTCAAACACACCATGATTTTAAACACCAACTAATACTTTAATAACACATACTTTAACTCTAGATACATTCATTAGCATATTTAATATTTCAATGAGTTAATTTGTTTCCATACGAAAGCATATAAATCAATAAACCAAATCTAATAATATATAGAGGTTCGTTAACTTATGAGGTTGGTGTATGTATGTATGTATGTATGTATGTATGTATGTATATGTATGTATGTATGTATGTATGTATGTATGTATGTATGTATGTATGTATTTATATTTATATCACTTTGTACTCTTTCATATTTCATGATCAATTCATTTTTGGCGACTCAACAAACAAAAATTTTAATTCACTAAGACATCTCCACAAGTTCTTTTTCATCTTCATTAGTGAATTCTCATTTATATATTGAGTTGATTTAGTCTGTTATCAAAGCAAAAATTTGATCATGAAAAGAGTACAAGTAAATGGTTTATTACTGCTACTGCTAGCAGTTGCTTCTCTTTTGTCAAGTAATCACTTAGTTGAGGCACAAACTACTCAAATTTCTAATGCCACCACAGATCATCTTGAATGTGCAATTTAGTTCTCAGTTTTCAGAATATGAATTTCTAAAATTAGAGATAACTTTAGTGAAAATTTGGAAATACAGCTGCAACATTGAACTTAATCTGTCAACAATGGGGAATATCATCACCAGAAAATCAGTGGAACATTAGTGGAGAATTCTATAATGGTTTCATTATGAAGGATACACCAACCATTGATACTCTATCCTACAATCCTTTTATTAAATGTGATACCGCAAAAACGATTAGTTTGTACAAGTCCAAATAGTTCTGACACTATTGGTATCGCATAGTTTCTTGATTACAAACTAGTTTTATTTGTTAACATTATATTTTGATTATGTTTCTGATGACATACAACAAAGTTTATGCTCTAATTGATGTGGAAATGCTTCCAGATGAACTATGGACTTTGAGATATCTCATAAATCTGTATGTATTTCTGAACCTATTATAATATTCAGTGAAGTCTAATAATACTGATAATCATAGAGAAGAAAAAAAAAAGAAAACGTTCAGTTTGTTTGTACTGATTATGTGCTGTTATATTTGTTTCTGTTTAAATTTGTTATAGAAATTTGGGTGAGAATTTCTTGACAGGTCCTCTATCAAAATTTATTAGCACTTTAACTCAAATGCAATGGCTGTAAGTTAATATGAATTCTAAAAGTCATTTTTTTCGATTAATTGTTGTTAGTGTTGAAAATATTTCCCACATCGAATAAGTAGAAGGGTATCAAGTGGGTTATAATGATATGGGTTGTGGTAGTCTATAACCTTTATTTTGAACTTTCTGTAAAAATATTGGAATAAATTCGTTGTTAGGGCCACTTCCTAGATGAATTGGACTCCTTGTCAATTTACAATCATTGTGAGTTTCACTTAAATGGAAGCTTCATTTTGTTGTCAGGTCGTTTTTTATTATAATTATCTATGCAAGCATTTTGTTATTAACTTCTTGTGTTAGAGTTCAATTGGACCAAATGGCTTCTCGGGTCTACTGCCATCTGAGCTTGGTAGCTGCAGAATGCTGCAACAACTATAAGTTATGAGTCTCTTTCCTCATTGTGACTGCAAATAAGTAGTGCTTCTTCCATGGAAACTAATAAAATTTCTTAACAGTTATATTGATAGTTCTAGAGTTAGTAGATAGTAGAGAGATTCTTGAAACATTTGTCAATCTGGCAGAGATGTTTACAATGTGAGGAAATCTTTTATCAATAATCATCTAACTAAAAACATTGTGATATGAAAAGGATTATTGTTTGTTATGAAACATTTTTCCCTATTTTAGGTGGGCATCGAATGTTAATTTAACTGGGAGAATATGTGATTTCATCAAAAATTGGACCAAACTTCAAACTTTGTAAGATCATTGACAATGTTTTATTTTCTTAAATCAGATTTAATTTTATCAGATACTAACTTATGAAAATGTTTCTGCAGACGATTTGAGGGAAACTTATTTGATGGTGAAATGTCATTATCATTCTCCAACCTAACATCTTTAGTAGATTTGTGAGTGCTTGTTCATATGAAATACATTTTATGTTTTCCTCTCTTTCTTTGCAAAACTAGTTCTGTCACTTAAAGCTGTAAACATAGGAGAATAATTGATTTAGCAAATGGAAGCACTTCATTAGACATCATCAGGAATTTGAAGTCCTTAACTGCCTTGTAATAAAACCTTATTCTTAATCCAACCTAATATCTTTTTCTTGCAACAATATCTCACAGTTTTGATTTTGTTTCCAACAGATCCTTACGAAATAATAATCTCTTTAGTTCAATACCTTCTGATATTGGTGATTTAGTGAATCTGACGACAATATTGTATGTAACTTCTTGATACTTTTTCATTTGTAACATACAAATTGATTTTTTCTAGATTCATAATTGACTAAAATTTTCCCTTCAGTTGAGTGTTCATCATTCATTTTACTTGACAGGGATCTAAGCTTTAATAATCTAACCGGACAAATTCCAGCCTCACTTTTCAATCTATCACTTACCTACTTGTAAGATTCTGTTCATTCTTAAAAGTGTGCATCAGTGTCTGTACTTTTTCATGGATATGCTTATTGAAGCAAGAATTCTTTTCATTCATTTTTAAGGTTTCTTAAAAACAATGGTTTCAGTGGTAGCCTACCAACTCAGAAAAATTCAATGCTATGAAACATGTAAGTAAGTCAAATAATTAGTGTTGATTATTTTCTTGAGATAATTAGTGCTACTCCATGAATTTTTAGCAATCATGGATTTGCTGGATCGACTAATCAATCAATGTTCTTATCGTTCCATGTTTGTAGAGATGTGTCGTACAATACTTAACATGAAGCATTCCTTCTTGGATTAGTGAAGATAATTCGCAACTGTAAGTTTGTAGAATCTATTAGTCCTCTAATATTTAGAATGTGCAAATTTTTGATGAAGAAGTGAAAACAATTGTTAGCAAAGTTTGTGATCTGCTTTACTCCTGTGGAAACTCATATTTGCGATGGCTTCTGTACATAAATTTGATTGCAAATAACTTCACTTTGGATAGTACAATTACCAGGTGATTCTTGGAATTCTTCATTGATCTTTCACCAAAAAAAAATATTCATTATATTCTAAAAAAGAAACCATATTTATTATTCTATTATCATATTCTTAGTTCCTATTGTTACTACCATTTCTCCTTATTCATGGAATAGTAATTTTGAGTACTAAGTACAAAGTAACAACATTCTTTTGTGAAAGTCATGACCCGTGCACACGTGTGTGAGTTCATGAACGATTACAAAATCAATTGTTTTGTATAAGTCCTACAACTGATATTTCTTTTATTTTTCTAATGTGGGATACATTCTAGACAATAAAAATTGTCTCTTCTTTCTTTTGAGGTATTACCATCGGGATTGAATTGTCTACAGCGTGACTTTCCATGCAATCAAAACTCTCCCATATGTAAGTCCAATTAATAGATATTGAACTCAAATACTTTAAATCACTAGATTCAACGATGAAGCTGATACATTTCAATATGAAAATAGATTCGCAATTCACAATAAATTGCAGCGGTCCACAGATTAAATCCTCTGCCGAAATCGTATACGAGAGGGAGAACAAGACTCTTGGTCCAGCAACATACCGTGTGGCCAACACAAATAGATGGGTAGTCAGTAATGTTGGATATTTTATAGGAATCAACAATGCTCAACTCAACATCTCAGTTTTCTAATACTTTGGACTCTGAATTGTTTCAAAATTGTCAACTTTCTCCTTCCTCACTAAGGTACTATGGTTTGGGACTTGAGAATAGAAACTACACTCTCAATCTTGAGTTTGCAAAAAATAGTTATTCTAAATGATAATAACTGATAACAAAGCCTTGGGAAGCGTCTTTTTGATATTTATATTCAGGTTAATTTCTGAATGAGGAGTGGTCAAGAACAACTCGGAGCTAAATTAATCTTTTCATCTATTATAATATTGTAAGCTTTATGTGCTCTAGGGATCGAGTATCAACCGATTTTGACATCAGAGCAAGGGGCGGTGGATAGTCGTTCTGAGTTGTTCAGATGAACTTCAATGCCTGAGTAACTATAAATTAACTTGAGATTCAATTATTTTTGGGCTGGAAAAGGGACTTCTTGCATTCATTTTCAAGGCAGTTATGGACCTTCTATTTCAACAATTAATGCCACCCCAAGTGAGTGCCTTGGCCTGAAAATTCTAAATTTGATTCCCATAAATGATGGTGTCAATGATTAATGTTGAGCTCTATTACAGATTTCAGGCGTATTGTCAGCAACCAACCTCTAAGCAACAGAAATGATAATACTGGTCTTATCGTTGGGATTACTGTTGGTGTTACAACAACATGTTTTATGCTTGTTTTTATTGTCTTCTTTATTATTCAAAGGAAAAGGTTGCAAAGATCACATGATGATTGTTAGGACCCAAACCTGATAAGATCACCCCAACTAATAACAATAGAGAAAGAAAAAAGAACACACATGATTTTTTAACGTGGTTCATTCTTTCAACAATAGACTTACATCACGATCTCTACTAAATAAATGTTACAATTTTTTAACAGACAAAACTGTAAAAATCTTCTCACTCTCATGTGGTAAATGCAATTATGTATCTTAATTATTAGTCTTGCTACACTAAAATACCTCAAATTAGATTTGTTTTAGTAAAGCTATTAATGTTTAGTTTATGTTGCAATATAGCACCCGAACTATCAATTTTGTTTAGCAGTATACCTTAAATTAGTTTTTTTTTCACAAGAGTCAATAATATTTAATATATGTTTCAGCACAATGCCTCACTACCACATCAAACAAATAAAAAGTATTTTTTATGTTTTTAATCTCAATTCTTGTTTAAGTATAAATTTAAAATATAAGAAACTTGAATTTAATAGTATTTAAACATCTTAATATTTGGAGATTTTACTTTGAGATAATATTGATATTATATAATTAAATTATATTTTATTTGTAGAACAACTAATTTTATTTTTTATTGTTTTATTTATATTTTTAATGTTTATTAATGATTATTCATATGGTAATCTTTAAAAAGCGATTAAGAGTATCAATAAAATCATTAATAAATATTTTTCTCATAAATAAAATATAACTTAATTTTGTAGTACTAATATTATCTAAAAAATCATGTACAGTAAAATCTCAAAATAATAAAATGTGTAAACATCAAATCTTAAATTCAACATATTTTAATCTATACTTACACAAAAATTGAAATTAAAAATATAAAATTACTTTTTATTTTTGATATGGTAGTGAGGTACTCTGTTGAAATATAACTCAAATATTAATGGCTCTTGTGGAACAAAACTAATTTAAGGTATGTAGCTAAAAATTTGATAGTTGAGGTACTGTACTAAAATACCAACTAAATATTAATGACTCTAGTGAAACAAGTCTAATTTAAAGTATTTGAACATATAAAAACTGATAGTTAGAGTACCATGGTTGCATTTAACTCTTCATTGGTTGAATCAATATCTTTTATCAAAACTTCACATGTATATTTTATTCCTTATATTTGTTTAAGAAATTATGAATAATTAATACATATGAAACAAATGTTTTTCAATAATGAAATATGTACCTTGTTTTTGCTTGTATCGAGTTGTATTAACTCAGATATGGATTTCCTATTTAGTCGTGCTTCTTTGATCGGAGACAACACATTATCTTCTGAAGCGTTAAAAATAGTTATTTGTGACCAAGAAGATTCTAATATGTTATAAAAACATTTAAAAGTTCATGAAAACTATTTTGTAAGTATAAATTAAAATTAAAAATTCTAACTTACTAATTTTTTAGAACATCAGTTGTTGTCTTAAAATTCAAATACATTTTGATTGCACTTGTATGTACTGTTTAATTGAATTCATCCGATTCAAAAGAAAATGTTTAAATCTATAAGTTGTATCCCAACAAAAAATGAAGTGAAAGTTGATTGATATAATATTAAGCATACAGTTCAAAAAAACATTGAACATATATTAAAAAATACCTTTGTATATTTTCATTGTCATACCAATTAACACAATTATACTTGGTCCTTCAGCTTGTAAGCTTAAAGCGATATTTTTATCAAATTGTTTAGTAATAATTTCCCAAAGAATAACATTAATTTTTCCCATTCTATTTTATACTGTAAATAACATTATTAGCAAACATATTTATTAACAGACATTTCAATATAAAGTCTAGAAATTCATAATGTGTTAGAAAAAGTATTACCTTTCATCTTGTATTTGCAATTTTTTTGTTATTGTTTTTTGTTTGACAAATGTATTTCTTAAAATGCTAATTGCTGACAGCTGATCAAAAATTTTTGTTGTAAACTATGGTAGTTAATAAAAAATTTTAACGATCAAATTCAAATTTCTTAACATGTTTTGTATAAATTATTAGAATAACATGGCGTACCTATTAATAGGATATCATTGCAAAATCAACACTATGCTTCATTGAAGGTTGCAAAATTGATTTTTTCAATTGGTATGCCAATATTTGTATTTGTAATATTTCTAATAACTATTCCTCGTGAAAATATAATCATATGAGTCTTGTCTACATCTTAATGATTTTTATTATTTGGTCCAACAAAGAAACAAAAAATATGATAATTATTTGTTTCTCTCAATAAATTTTTAAAATAAGCTTCATCTTCCTTTCTTGCAGACGCTTGAATGCTGTCATTCTCTGAAAAAACATTTTTCAATTTTTTTTATAGAAATAGAATTAATGAGAATGATAAGTTATAATAATTAATTATTACCTTTTCTTGAATAAGTAGAAAATCAAGACTAAACAGATCTCTAGTATGAGGATTTATGGAATCCCATTAACTAGCACAACGAACTTGAATTTTCCAAAAAAAATTTCTTCGCTTAGATTTGCTAACATATTATACTCCATCATTTATATATAAATGTATAACAATATTTACAAAAACTAATTAGTAGTAATATTAGTAAATATTTTCTTATATATTATGTTTTGGGTATACTTTCTAAAATTTTTTTCTTCATCTTCTATTAGTATTTTTAAACCATTTTTTGATGTAACTCGAGATAAAGTGTAACATTCTGAAAAAAATATTCGTAAATATATCATCGTCAAGGTTATTAATAAAATAATATTTACGAAAAATAATATTTACGAGACATAATTTTTACGAGAAATAATTTTTACGAGGAATAAATTAATTAATAAAATTAAAAAAAATTAAAAGGATGAGATGTCGTCTAAATGCATGCAAATGAATTAAACAAAACAATAATAATAAATTAAAGGAAGTGAGATGTGAGTATGCAAAAGAAAAATAAAAAGAAAAAAAGAGTGGAATGATGATGCATGCAAAGGTGGTAGAATTTGATTAATGAAGCATGACAAGTGTATAAATGGAAGGTAAGATAGAAATGCTTGAGGACAGCAAAGCATGAATTTTAGGCTATAAATAGAGCAACATTTGATGCAGAAAATCAAACCAAACAAACTTAACAATATTGAGAGAAGGAGGGCTTAGGATTAGAAAGAGAGAGAGAGATTTTGGGCATAAGTAGGAGGTACTGCTCGGACCGGAATA
>CANYCX011832307.1:0-15342 GCA_948193385.1 Breynia disticha f. nivosa | reverse complement strand
ATCTAAAATTTATCATATATCCAGCAAAAATCATTCTATCAACTTAATATCAACCAACTATCAATCTTCCTACCTTGTGGATTTCTTGCAAGAAATCAACTTCCACCTTGATGATTCTTCAACCCCTGAGGTTTCCTATGGTTGTTCTGGAGTTTTGCTCTGTAGGGATTTGATTTGGAATGTTAAAAATGTTTTGTCGGTTGATCGATCGATAACTTTATATTTTTTTCAAGAATTCAAGTTAGAACGCGGAGTGGGTAAAAACTACGCGGTCTCAGCTCCACAACGCGTTTCATAGTACGCGGGGTCGCTCCTACACCGTGTACTATTGTGCCACTGCGCGTACTTTCAAAAATCAGAATTTTTCTGATTTTTCTTTTATTTATTTCGTGTCAACTTTACGTCAACTTTTCGTATACCTTTATATACTGATATTTTCACATTTATTTTAATATGAAAATTTTTCCGGGATGTTACACGTTCTTCTTCCGTTGCATTGTACAGAATTCCAAGTTCGACATTCTGTTCATTTTATTTACGCTTAAATAATTATGTGTTAATTAATTAATATATATATATCTATATATATATATATATGTTATGTATATGCGATTTTTCTTTCAACAACATTCTACGAACATAATTATACTTTTAGTACCTGTATTTTATATAATTCTTTATAAGTTTATTAAAATATAATTCAAATTACCTTACTTTAAGACATATAATTATGAAATGCACAGATAAAAATATATTATACTAATTCAAGTCACCAATTAAAGTATATTAATTAAATAAAAAATACATTGAATTTTTTTTAAAAAATCAACTACACTTAATTACCATAATCCTCACAATGGCTCATAAATACTCGACTAGACCCGAACGAAGGAGATGATGAGTTTCAAGAGAGCAGATATCTGCCCAATATATGACAAAAATCAGCAAACCAACTACTTGATCTGCTATTCGTATTTCACACTCTTTTTCATTTCAATAGGTGAATGAATCACCTTTTGACTTTAATTATTATATTATATAGTATAATATATGCATATATGATATATTTCAAATGAAATTTCAACCACCCTCAAGGAAATGCTAGTGTACCTACCTAACTTGAAAGATACCAAACACATCATTTTCTGTTTGAATACTTGACTTTAGTTCTACTTAAATTTTTTTTGGTCAGAAAATTTTAGGAAAGGGGTCGGACTAACCTACAAACCAATGGCAGGGAGACGCCTTTCGGTTAGTTCCGGCGAACCGGCAGGTTAGAACCAGTATGCCTCCCCCAGCGCTGCTACAGAGGATCGAACCCGCGATCACAAAGAAAGAGGTAAGACGCCTTAGCCGCTGAACCCACGGATGAGAGGTTTTAGTTCTACTTAAATAAGTGTGGCTTTTTAACAAAAGAAGCTTCCTTAAGATATAGCTCATCTGTAAGATAATATCCTCACCTCTACACCATGTCGTTAACAACATACTCGACCTCTGGTGCTTTATCATTCGAGGCGTCATTGAATAACGATGATTGGTTTAAAACATTTATATCGTTGTTCAAACATGAAACTGAAAAAAAAAAACATGTCAAATTTACAAGTCAGGATGATTGAGTTCAGCTCTTATATATTATCCTTTACAAGCAACAAGACAATTTCTACATTGTCAATGCATCCAGTCGATGCTACTAAACATTTTTAGAAACTTGTGGAGTTGGAGGTCCATTCTTTGTAAAAATTCACATCTTGTCTACCTCACATTTGTAAATACCTTGGTCCAAAAACATGCACAATACCTAAGCAGGAATTTCTCAAATAATCAGTTGAAGTTCTCTTTGTAGTGTCATTTTTGGATATATGATAAACTTCAAAGTCTAATCGTGTCCACTGAATGCTGAAAATAAGTGGAGTAGTTTTCTCAGGCCCTTTTTTTTGTCTGAACCCGCGATATCTTTGACATATTGGCCAAGACTAATTCGATTTCGGAGCGAGAGACACGGCTCCTCCTTCACGAGGGCGACTCTCCTCGGATTCAAATTTGGGTTCAAACTTTCATGGGAGGGTTAGATTGCCAAATCCGATAAAGATGAAGTTTTTGTATGTCTTTTAACCAAAATTTTGTTAGCATGACCAAAAACCAAGTTGACACCATCAATCAACAACTATCTTGTCATATTTAATTTTATTTCACTATAAATATCATTTGATCTAAATGACGAAGATGATGATGAATATGTGGAAACCATAATATTTTTGGACATGAAAATAAATGTAGTTCAAAGTGAAAATTATGTTTTGAGGAGAAATTTGATGAAGACATATGAAATTGAAAGATATTTGAGAGATTTTTTTTTTCAAAGCGGAACAATGAGAAATAGTTAAAAAAAGAATGATATGAATTTATTTATAGACAAAAAAAATTAGTTGTTATAGTATTTTTGTAAATAAATACAACATTTATAGTCAAAGTAGCATAGAAGTAATTTTTAAAAGAAAATTTGTTAGGGATCCAACAATAATATTACTGTTAGAGTTATGTTAATCTCAAACAAGATCGACGGTAAAAATTTATAAAATAAAATAAATAAAGGGTAGCATCCGTTGAGATTAGTGACAGACAGAGGCTGAGACCACTGGGAACTCAAATGAGATTAATAGTACATATTTTAAAAATAAAAAATGACAAGTGTATAAAAAAATAAATGTGAGTACGCATTGAAATGAAGTGCTAATGTATCTTTTTGTTATTTTTCAAAACTTTAAATTGAGAAAATATAATAAAATATCGTGTTAATAAAATATTATTTTATAGTGAGATACTACGGATAATTTTTTTGGATACTCGTAAAACATATTTAAGCTGAGGACTATCTGAAAGATTTTACTAGAGCTAAGGGACTATCAAAAGAAAAGTATGCAGTTGAAACATACAGCATACTCCTGACTCGGTCCACGTCATCTCCAACTCTACGACATCTCCAACGCCATCGCAATCTAATCCAAAATCCCACCTCCTCATCTCTTTATTTTTCTTTTTTTTTTCCTTATCATTCCGAATATAATAATAACAACAAACAACTTCCCAAAAAAAATAAAATTAAAAATATAGATATAATATTTTATTATTTATATTTTATTTATTAATTATGTATTATTTATATAATTATAATAAAAATATAAATATATTATTTTGCCGTTTATATGTTATTTGTGTTTTATTTTCACTTCATGTGCCATTTCATATAATTACAATGATTTTAATTTTTTTATAAATTAATTTAAATTTAAATTTTTATTAATTTTTTATGTAATATTCACAGTTTAATTTTTACGGTCATTTTTCGAATGAATAACGAATATCATATCAACAAAATTAAAAAATTATGATTAAACTAATTTGTAAAAAAATTAAAGTGCATCTATAATTTCATAAAAAATGGAAAAACATTTATGTAACATACATACGTTAAAATATTATATTTAAAAATATTTATGATTACTAAGCGTATCTTAGTTCAGCGGTCATTGAGGCTGAACTTAGTAAGACGAATTGTTTCGATCTCCACAATGACGCTTGTCAAAACCAATTTAGTCTCGGTCTAGTAAGTTGAGATATTTGGTTGAGACAAAAATTTGATTAGATTTAAAAATTTGATAAGAAAGAATTGAAATCTCCACCATTTTGTGTTTCCGAGTTCTCACTCGCTCCCATACTATACTCTCTCAACGCTATTTTCAAAGTGTTTTCGTTAATCCCCTCAATCTCCACTCTTCGTCCACGGTATTCTCCATTCAATCCGGTAACGTCCTCTACACACAATATCTTCCTCGGCGCCGTTTTGGCGGTTTTTTTTTTTTTGGTTAGAGTTTTGGCGGTTGTTTAGTTCCTCATTTTGACTTAATTTGATCAGCTGGAACGAAAATGCAAGCTTCAGTTTACTCGTCTGTCAGAGGCACTTGCCACGTAGGATTCGATGCTCTCAACCGGAGAGCTAACAACAGAATTACGACCACTGTTACGTTCAAGCCCTTAAATGGCGTTGTTAAACCTCCACGCATGAATGCTTGTTGTTTTGCTTCGCTTCTTCCTAGGGAGACTGAACTCTCTCGGTTCAGGTCTCCACCGCTTAAAGCTCTTTCCTCCGGTTTGTTTCTTATCTTTTGTATGGGGGCGGTTATTCATCCGGTTAACTGCCGCATCGGTTTAAGATAATTATTCTACCATCTAGTGAACTAGATCAAAGACTGTCAGCAATTAGATTATAATGCAGAGTGTTTTTTTATATTATACTTTTTGTATCGTTCATTATTCATTTTGTTTGTGAGTGTGTCAGTATTTAATAGATAATATCTCTTTGTTGAAGTGAATCTCCTCATATTGTGAGCTGACTATACTATTTACGGAGTTTGAATTTGATTTGAAAATAATGTAACAGACGGAGATATAGAGGAGTTGCCTCCGGTGATTCAACCGAAGTCAACGGGGACGGTTCTTCCATATGTTGGAGTTGCGTGTCTTGGGGCGACTCTGTTTGGCTACCATCTTGGGCATGTATGATTGTGTGTAATTGAATTGAGTTTGATGACTTGCTTTGTAAAAATCGATTGTGATTGCTTGGTGGTGGTTTGTTATAGGGTGGTGAATGGTGCTCTTGAATATCTTGCCAAGGATCTTAGCATTGTCGAAAACACAGTGATACAAGGCAAGTAGAATGTCATTATTATTTGACTGTTTCCTGGTTGATTTTGTTGTGAATTGGTAAATGTGTTTTGGATAGTCTATGCCATGTGATTTTGAAGTGAATATAATTTTATGGTCATTTATAGTAGTTTTTGTAGCTTCGACATGTTAGACGTATGTTATTAGGTTAAGCCTGCATATGTTTAATTAACCATTTCTATGCTTTGGTGATAGCTTGAGAGGTTTTTCTTTTCTCGGCCCTGTTTTACATATATATTTTTGTAAAGTCAATTTCTATGTTTCCACCAAGAATTGAACTCTTGACCTTTTAGTGCTAGAGTTGACTACAATATCAATGAGCTACAAGCATATTGGTTATATATTTTTTCTAGCTTCTTTTTTTTTTTTCTGTTAAGTTTAATTGGAGGTAGTAAGAGCCACTTTCTGGGAAAGAAGGATGGAAAAGGCTCAATGGAGTTGTTAAAAAAATGAAGAGTTCTATCTGTCAAATTTGATGGAAATTAAACATTTGTTTCTTCATTTGTTTATATTCATTTTGTTTGTGCTTATTAGAAGAATACAAAAGGGAGATGTATTTAAATAATTGTTTGGACATTTTGTGTCTTGAGAAAAGTGACAATTAGTTCTTTCCATATTATTAGCTGTTTGTAACCAAGATAAATAGATTGTAACCATGCTCTCTGTTTGCATTGTTTAACATCCGAATAATTGTGTAGCTCATGGTCAGATTTTTACAACTTAATAATTGAGCAGGGTGGGTTGTCAGTACACTGCTTGCTGGTGCCACTATTGGTTCATTCACTGGTGGAGCACTGGCTGACAAGTTTGGAAGAACTAGGACATTTCAATTAGATGCAATTCCACTCATTGTTGGAGCAGTTCTTTCGTATGTATCTTTCTTATATTGTTTGGGACTTTTATCTATGTTGGGACTCATATTCATCCTGTCTTTAATTTGTTAGTGCTACAGCCCAAACTGTGCAGACTATGATAATTGGCCGTCTACTTGCTGGTATTGGAATTGGCATATCTTCTGCCATTGTGCCACTGTACATATCTGAGGTTGTATCTCTTATTTCTTATTGTATAGTAGCTTTTCATCTTTGGGAGTTATGATGCTAACAATGGCAGTTTTCTTTAAAAATGCAGATCTCCCCAACAGAAATTCGTGGCACACTGGGTTCTGTAAACCAACTTTTCATTTGTATTGGTATTCTTTTGGCACTGGTGGCTGGGTTACCACTAGCAGGAAATCCTTTATGGTATGTATGATAGCTAGATTGCAAGTTGAAGGAAATAGATGTAAATAGTTGACCAGTAACTGCAAAAGATTTTGTTGTGCATGATCAGATTTGTAGTATGATACTGGATTTCTTCTCACGGTCAGGGAAAAAATGTCCATTGTGTTACTTTGTTTAAATATATTTTGCTTTTTTTTGACATCAAGTATCTTTTGCTTAAGAAAACTTAATGGAAAAAAGGTCATGTGAGTAGTTGCATGGTGACCCCGAGTTGATTTCGAATGGGAAATCAGGATGCAGGATTATATATTGAGACTGGGAACCATTTTGTGAGGTTATTTTACTCTCGGATGTGGTTTGTGAGAAATTGCAAGAATGCGACTGATATTTATGCGACTTTTTCATTTAAAATGGTTGAAAATAGTACATTATGAGCTTTTTTTCCAAGTCAAATTGTAGATGAACCATACGTAATAATTATAAAAATTGCTAATCTTTGAAAGATTTACTTGTTCCCCTGATCTAGCAAGAAGAGGGCTTTAATGATACTTTTTTTTTTATAACATAGAGGTAAATGATAGATCTACCATATTTGTAACTAAATGTAATCAGACTTATTGTTGAGTGCTCACACGTTAACTTTTCTTTTTTTTTAAAGTTAATTAATCATAGGTAAAGATCCTTGATGATTCATGTGAAAGCATCTGGATTATATTACAGCAACATTGTTGTTTCACTTGTATATTTAACTTCCTTTAGTACACAACCATATAGAAGTTGAAACCTGTTAGCCGGTTGGTAGTTTAGATACAGTCATGATGGCTAGCGTATCTGAAATATTTTAGTTTTGATACAGCATATAGTCTCTTATTTTAGGCAGAAGTTTAATTGGTTTGTCTATCAAATTGTAAATTATATGTCCGAATACTATATTCATTTGTCCCCTTTCTGATGATTCTATTGAAAACTTAGACAATAAGACTGATCCTCTTTATACATATATAAATGAAGTAAAACTGGGCTTTGCCACCTTTTGGCTTTTCATGTTTTTCTTTTCTTTTTTTGTTTCATTAAATGAGTTTAAATATTTGTGCTTTTTCAATTGTTGTTTTCCCCTAAATATGTGTGTTTAGGTGGAGGACAATGTTTGGGCTATCAGCTGTTCCCGCTATTCTATTAGCACTTGGAATGGCCTTTTCTCCAGAAAGTCCTCGATGGCTCTTTCAGGTTTTTTTGTACACTGCCAGTTGGAGCTGTGTTTTTCTATTAGTTTATGCATGAATGTGGCTTGACATATAAATTTTGCATGCAAAGTTAATTGATCATTTACTTCCTGAAATTAATGTCAATTCTCAAACACTTGTATTTTGCAGCAAGGAAAAATCTCCGATGCAGAAAAATCTATAAGAATCCTTTATGGCAAAGAGAGAGTTGAAGAGATTATGCGTGACTTGTCTGTTGCTGGTCAAGGCTCTACGGAGGCAGAAGCAGGATGGTTTGATCTATTTAGCAGCCGGTACTGGAAAGGTAAATATAGAAATTATGAATTTTCTAGTTTGTCGTAACATTTGCCTCACAGGCCTCCTAGAAGTTCCCCACTAAAAAAAATAAAAGAAAAACTTGTGGAGCTATTGGGATTATGGGATACTTTAGCTACATAAGGGATCATTGTACAATGTGATACTTTTCTATTTTCCTCGAACAGAAGTTTCCTCAAGTTTATCAGTTGTACTTCTATAATTCACCAAATGTCACTTATGTATAAGCATTTTTTGACAATATTTGGAATTTTTTGTTTCAAACTTCAGGTTATGTTAGTAGACAAAAACCTTGATAAAAGTTCTGGAGTCTTGGTGATTTATTTGTCATCTAATCTGACTCTCATGTAATTGGAGTCAATAAATGAATGAGAAAAAAATGTTGTAAGGATTATAGTACATCAAATATTTTTGTGAGTTACGACTATTAACAGAACATTTGGCTAGTATTTCTATATGACATTTTCCATATTACTAAGACTTATTCATTTGTTCTTTAAAAAAAGACATTCATTTGTTTTTCTTATGCCTAACTTATGACCAATTAATACTAATTTCTCATGAAAAAACATATATTTGTTCTTTTTGCTTTGGTGCAGTTGTCAGCGTAGGTGTAGCACTTTTCTTTTTCCAACAGATGGCAGGAATAAATGCTGTGGTGTATTATTCTACTGCCGTGTTCCGAAGTGTAGGAATTGCATCTGATGTTGCAGCAAGCGCTCTTGTTGGCGCCTCAAATGTTTTCGGTAAATGATTTTCCTGCCTTCTGAAATCAATTGATGTTTAGTGTATCCCAATTAATGTTACCTTATCTTACTATTTTCACAGGCACTACTATTGCATCATCCTTAATGGACAAACAAGGAAGAAAAAGTCTTCTAATCATGAGTTTTTGTGGAATGGTAGGTTCATTTAGTGCATCTAGCTCTTTAATCATTTCAAGTGGATGAAACATTCTCTCATGCTGTACCTTTGCCCAGTAATGTCGAAGATACTCTATCAACCACTAATCTGTTGCTTAGTTTAATATTATCGTATGTCCTGTGTACACATCCAGTCGTTCAATATAAATTGCAAATTCTCCGGATATGAATGCCTGAATTAGGTCCTAGCCTCCTAGGATATGAATGTTGTTCCTGAACTGGGTTCTGATCTATGACATGGTGTAGCTTAGATGGAAAAGATCAAGATCATGAATATTAAATGGCATTTTTCTAACAATGGCTGATTCAAAATATTCTTTATTGGATACTTTTTTTTTGTTGAAATGCATATGTGTAATAAGTTCTGATGTTTTAAGATATGAGGTTTTATGTTCATGTATTTTATTACAAATGACATATGCATTCGTGCAAAATATACATTTTCAGTTGATATATTACTTTCTTCTTGCAAGGCTGCCTCCATGTTGTTACTCTCCTTGTCGTTAGCATGGAAGGTCTTAGCACCATACTCTGGAGTCCTTGCTGTTCTTGGAACAGTTTGGTAAGTTTGAAAATCCACTCTTATGAATGCCTGTGTTGGAGAGTAGAGATTGGGATTGATTTTCCTTCTTATCTAAATGTTTCTGCCTGCCTAATATGGTATCTGCAATTTTTGACATTTGTTGGTGGATTCTAATCATAATTGTGATGTTTTCTTTGACCAAACAGCTATGTGCTATCTTTTTCTCTTGGTGCTGGACCTGTTCCAGCACTTCTTCTGCCCGAGATATTTGCGTCCAGAATTAGAGCAAAAGCAGTTGCACTATCCTTGGGCATGCATTGGGTAAGTAGTGAGGAAAAATATCGAGTTTTGATTAGTCTTAAAAATCTTGTGTGTAACAACTCTGAAGCCTGACTAATTCAACGAGCAATTAACTTCACATCCACGTATCAAAAGTTTAGAATTTTTCTTTCATAGAGAATTTGCATTGCTTCGGCCTGACATGTGTGGGTTTTATGGAAACAGATTTCGAATTTTTTCATCGGCCTATACTTCTTAAGCGTTGTGAACAAGTTTGGAATCAGCTCGGTGTATCTAGGATTTGCGGGCATTTGTGTTCTCGCAGTGTTGTACATAGCAGGTAACGTCGTGGAGACGAAGGGGCGATCGTTGGAGGAAATAGAGCGTGCTCTGAATCCAGCAGTTTGATTCTGCACTTAATGTAAATCATGCGGTAATAATCTTTGCTTCGGCTTTTATTTATTGCTCTCTCTCAGGATAGGTGGCGCTTTTGATTCTTGTTTCTGAAAGGATTTCTTTTCTGGTGAGACTTTGAGGATCTTGTTAGTGTAAATAAGCCATTTTGATGAAGGGTTTGAGTTGCTAGTGTATTCTAATGAATTTGAATTTCAGTTTGTCAATGCAATGCTTTCTGAGGACTCTTGGAGTAAGAGAAGCTGTACTTTTCGAGACATGTACAAAATTGTCTAACTGTATTTCTGGTTCATCTTCTCGGTAAATTAAACACTCTACTTTCTCTGTTCGAAACAAATATTATCTACCTTCTAGAAAATATAATTTGAAACAAATAACATTTCTTCTTATTTCCCGAAAAGTTAATTCATATAAAATACAACTTCCCACAAAATGAGAATTCTACTGATTTAAATCAAGTGAAGTTTAAGGTTTATTTACAAGTCCGATGAGAAATCAAATACAAACTAATGAAGCCACAGAACAATATAAAACATTTGAATCCTTACCTGTTGGCCATTTTAACAAAAAAAACCCACACTGAACTAAAAGCACCAGTTTGAAATGATCAAACATGAGGAAGCTGCGTTTGCTAAAGTTTTCTTCTTCCCAATCTTTACAGGAAACTGTATTTCCATTTACATTAAAGGACCTACATATTTGATTTCCTTTCCCACCTCTCCTTTGTGTCTAGCCTGGTAATCAAATCACACCACACAGATCAGCAAGACATTAAAATCAGAACATCAAGTAGTCCAACAAGTTTGTTGCATCTACTAGTAGTAGAGAAGACCAGACATACCCCCAATGTAATTTATGCCGCTTCTTCGGTTCATGATTCGCCGCTACATCATCTTGCTGTCCAGATAAACTATTGCTCTCATTGCAGCTTTCCACCTGAAGATTCGAATGTTTCATCTGTTCATCGGAATGTTCATCGCCCCCGTTTTTGTAGTCATTGCGATGAAATTTGCCAGGTCTGTCTGAAATACAGAAAGAGAAAACCGTTAAGAGGGATATCTTATAACTTTCCAACTAAAAGTATGGTCATTATGTTATGATACCGAGCAATACCCTCCCTTTATCAAAGGACAACTGACACACAATCATGGACTAGCTGTATCAGAGATCCAATGGTAGAACCCCTCATGGGCACGCACTTCCATTAAAACCTTGATTCATGGTAGGAGGAGTCCACTTTTATATATTGTACATTTTTATTTCTTTTTATCCGACGTGGGACTCTTATCCCATTACTGACAAGATCAATAAAATAGTACCTTTTGACTTCTTATGGATCTTTGATTTCAATTGTAACCGTCTCTTATGTAGCTCCTATACAGAAAGAACCCTTCAATTGTCAATATTACTTGAGCAAAATGAAAAATAAAAAGGCTTAAGAAAACATGCTAAGTAAAAAAACCAATCAATACTTTTAGTCTCTAAAAAGTTCCACATGGAATCATCCATATTATCTATATATCTATCTATCAACTAACATTAGAAGATGGAACTGGAAAAGTCAGATATTCTCCCTGTACTATGTTTTGATCAATGAGAATTTTGTTTTGGTAATTAGCAGGTTCACGGGTTCTATCAGTTTAGGCTAAACACCATAGTATCATAGTTGTCAATTCATATTAAACGTGCCATAATCGTGTCGTTCTATTTTCTATCAAATGTAATTATATGTGGCAAAAATATTACAAAAATTGAATTCTTGTCATACACGTGCACTCATAAATTATGTTATCGAGTCAAAAATCGATAACTCTACACAATATGATGGTTGCTGACACATAATGCTATCCTACATTTGAAGTTGCTTCATTAAACAATACTGAGATCCTGATTTGATTGCACTTCTGACTAGGAGAAAACAGAGAAAGCAATATGCAAGAAGAAAGAAATAGAATCCTTGACTAGCAGCAAATTCCTATCAAGCAGGCTCTCGAACATCGAAAATGTCCCAATTTTACCAATTTAAACCACCATGGAAACACGAAGAAGATTCTAAATTATCTAACAACACAAATGAGTTTCATACATCAAAAGATTCTATAAAGTAACTTAGAGTACTATAAGACCAAATTGCTTCAGGCTTTCTACGTATATCATTCTACATTTACAAAATCTCACCGCACCAAATGTAACATCCCTTCTTTAAAACAAAATCAAGGACAAAAAGTTAAACATCAACACCCAAAATCATTAAAATAAGAACTGGAGTCAATTGGTATTGTTTGCCACAAAATTTCTAGAGTTACAACTAAAGAAAAACGATGTAACTTAGAGATTTGGAATCACATTCTTCTAGAGCATCCTAATGAGAAATTCAATAACTTTCATCAATTATATGGTGAACCAACCACTACCCACATCGCAAAACGAATCGAATGTAAGAAATTTGGTTCTTTTTATTGCAGAAGAAGAAAGTAAAAGAAAAATAGGTAAGCGTAGAATTGAGGAGAGGAATGAAAAAAGAGGGAAATTAAAGGTGTTACTTGGAGCTTAGAGAGTTGGGCTTGAGAAACACGTTTGTGAATGAAACCAGACTGTAACGATGGAGATGATGCTATTGCAGCTTCTCTTCTCTTGTCGTCGTCTTCTTCTTCCTTCGTATTTCCCATTCTCTTCGCTTCCGATTTTTCTTAACTAAAATTTTGACTATTCTTTTTCAGAAGAAAAATTCTTGCCTACGATTAGTTTATGACATAAATCCTGCCGTAGAAAATGATATTTAAAATAATTGAAATTAACATAATATTAAATTCATATTTATTTAAATTCATTTGTAAATAAAATAAAATAATTTCACAATAAATTATAAATAAAATAAAATAAAATTTTTAAGAATTTGTATTTAAAAAAATAATATATTTATTGTTTGTTAAATTTTGTCAATTTATAAATTTTATCTATTTTAATAAGATTTAGAAATAAATAAAAAATAATAAACTAATTCTGTAAACTTATGAATGAAAGGTTTGAGTTATTTTTAAAAAAATCATACGAAATACAAAAATTGAATTTACAGATAAATTTTCCGAGTTAAAAGGTTATTCCAAACAAAATGCAAATTTTGTGGAATCCATTGCTAAACATAATAAGTGTTAAATAAAACTACTCATATATTAAAAATAAAAAATATTAGTATTGTGAAATAATTTTATTAGATCTAAAAAATTAATAAATTTGATGTTCAAGTTTTGAATAACTTAATATTTTATAAAATATGACACTAATTTAACTAATTAATTGACGTTCAGTTATTTCCTCTGTTCCATATTAATAGGTTACAAGTGACAAGAATTAAAAAAATTAGTTATTAAGTTAGTTGTAAGTGATAATTATTATTTGATTTTAAAAACATCGTCTTTATTTAATGAGCTATTTCAAATTTTTTTGAAACAAACATGTGAATCATTTCATTAAATCTTTAGCCAAATCAGCTAGAATACAACTCGGTGCATTAAAGCCCCATACGTGACGACCTGGTTTGCATCCAATTGCACGTACAAAGTGAATGTGCAATTGAATTTGCAGATCGTTTGATAAACTCAACTCTAACATCTACTAGAGTTGTTAATAAGTTTCTACGATCCAAAATGAGTAGCCCATAATACGAATCAACAAATGTTGAGCTGATTATGAATTTCACAGCTTCTTGACAATCTGATTGAACTATGACTTGTGATAATCTCCTTTGCTTGATCCACGAGAGTGCTTCACGGATTGCCGGAATGTCATTAATTTGACAGAGGTAAAAATGTCTTTTAAAGAATAAATCATATGTATAATAAAAGAATAATTTATCCGTTCATGACATTTGAGATGAGAAATAAATGAAATTAAATTAAGAGACTTAATTATAGTAATAGTTTACTTGAAAATGTGTAAAATTGAAAATATTTTTAATTTAATGACTAAAATATAAATTTGAGTGAAGAAGTTTTTATTCATCAAAGGTATCAAATCACCACCAAACGCGTAGATCAACTGACGTGGAGTTGTTCTAGCTTAATCAGAGATCTCGAGTTCGAGTCTTGGGTACGCTCGAACGAGAATTAGTCTAGGGTGCCCAGGATACCTCGTGGTTCAGACCAAAAAAATCAAAAGTATCAAATCCTTTATAAATAGAAGTTCGTAGTTCAGAATTCTCATCACTTTGCAAACATATAATTTCAGAGTTAAAAAATCTGAATGTTCTCTCTCCTAAATTAGTGTTAGGGAAGTATTATTTTGGTATAGTTTTGGATGCGAAATCCAACTCAATTCTTGTCATTTAATATGTATGTGGATTCAAGTAGCCCTAAACGAATTACAGGTGCAAAATCCAACTCGATTCTTGACCGTCGTGTGGATTCAGATGGTTTTTAAGTGATTATGATGGTTTCCTTCTATGGTTAAACAAATTACTATGTTATTAGAAATTCAATTTATTTTATTTATTACTTAATTATGCGTTAATTAATTACATATTTGTCATATAGTATTTCTTTTATGAAAAATAAAAAATGGTCTATATATCGACACAATAAATATAAAAATATTGTTTATTAAATGACACGGAAAGAATATTAACTAATAAGTTACTTATTTATCAAAAAATAAGTTACTTACAATTAATTGATAAACATTTTTATGTACAATTTAAAAACTTAAAAAGAGGAAAACTCATCAAACAAAGTCAATCTAAAAAAATGATTTCAAGAGTTCAACTCTTAGAGTTGGGCATACGTATTATTTACATGATTGACTAAATACTTATTCAACATTTCCATTTTTACTCTTCATTCTTTAAACCACCATGCATTCATATTTGCTTCATCCCTCTATTTTCTTCAATAGTTTCTTCTTATTATAAAGCCAGCGACGCCACGATTATAATTTCTGACTCAATAACATAATTTGTAAAAATACGATTGTAACGATAAATATTTAATTTGTATAATATTCATATTATAAATAATAATATTTGATAGAAAAATATAATATGATTATGACTCACCTAAATTGAACTCTGGTACGAATTGGGATTGGAGGGACGAAAGAAGCAAAATGGGTGAGGACAGAAATAATAATAATACGTGCCTAAATTCAAGCATCAATTTTAGTGTTGTGTTCTTCTCCAGCTACCAAGTAAAAATATTGTCTTCTCTAACGTGGAAGTATTTTTTTTCTCGGTATTTTTGATTTATTGGGCCGAGATTAATTCGGTTCTAGGGGGAGTTCTGAGTGGTTATGTAACATTCCGGAAATTTTCCGTCAATAAATGACGTTTAAATTGATAATTAAAAAAAAAATTTATAAATAAGATTATGTATGGTTGATATAAGGTTGATTGGGAAATGAATTAGATAAATAAAATAAATAAATAAATAAAAATTCATTTTTCGGAATAAGGCATTACGCGGAGTGGAACCATAGAACGCGGTGTCGGAACGAAACCGCGTGCTTGTGCGCGATCCCGCGTACTTTGATATCTGACAGAAAAAAATAAATGGAGACATACTTTTGTGCTTTATGGAAAAGTAGATCTAATCCTACTATTTTAAACCCATCTTGAGCAGAAAAATTCTGTGTAGTAGATCTGGAGTTAAAAGGCTGAGTGCTGGAATTTTCTGGAGAAAATTTGGGTGTTTTTGGTAGAGAATTCTAGGAGAAAAGTTCATCCAAAG
>CANYCX011831776.1:0-10910 GCA_948193385.1 Breynia disticha f. nivosa | reverse complement strand
ATGAAGGATAGCAGAAACAGAGGCAAAGGGAGCCTAAAAGCTTAAAATTGAAAAGTAAAGTGCTAAATGTTGTTTATTAAGAAGCTAATGAAGACCAGAACAATTTTGAGTTTTGAATTTCAAAGTACCAAAATAAAACATTGAAATACTTCCATGTTAAAGGCTTCCAAAAAAATAAAAATATCGAAGGTAATAAGCAAAAGCTGAAGCAAAATGGAGAACATGTACAATAAGGCATGAATAAACAACAATTCATGAAAATGCTAACAGAAACTAAAACAAAAATAATATGACTCCATTATCAATATAGCCTAAACCAAGTGTAGAAACAACGTAACATATTGTTGACCATGAATAAGATCAGGACTTAATTCGGGTTCAATAGGTAATCACAGACATAAAAACAAGTACCAAGAAGTGCAAAACAATGCATGTGTAAAATCAAAATTAACCACAATTACCACCACAAAACAAAAATTCCATTAAAAAACTTCCAAACTCACCATTTCATAATCCAAAGAGTTTCACAAACGCAACCCAGCAAAAAGTAATTCCAACTCTTCCTCTTGAGAGACACTCCTTTATACACAATCCAATAAACAAACCCCAATTCAGAAAAGTTGGCAAAAACAAAATTGGGAAAAAAAAGTGTAATACCTGAATAGACAAGAGTTGAATAATTTTGTTAAGGACTCTCAAACGATGAATAACATAAGTGCTATTTGCAGGAAATTGATTCTTTCTCTTGATTTTCTCGTTAATTGCTGCTTTCTTCTCTTTGCTCCCCAGTTTTTTCCACCTTGAATCCATACCTTTACACCCTAATTTTAATTGGCCAAAAGAAAAAACGATGAATTTGCAGAATATATAGAACCTTATATGCCACCGTTTAGGTCGTTTTTAGTGTGAAGAAGGTTATGGTCTTGTTTAAAAAGTCAATTTTTATTTGACAAGTAAGATTTTTTTATGTAGAAGATGAAATCAAATGTAAAATATTATTTTTATCTTAGTTTTTTATTATTTTTTACATAAATGTTCAATTAAATTATATATTAATTATAATTACGATTTTATGATAAATTTATCAAAGAGCAAGTCAATAGAAAATATCAATGATTAGTATAGTTTGACATTAAATGTTTTTGAAAAATATAAAGATATGATTCTAAAATCTATTTTAGTTGTATCGTTGTTATAAAAATGATGTTAAGGGTAAAAAATTTTGTAATCTTTGAGTAATACATTAATAATTTTTTGGAGCTTGAGTTTTTAATAAATATTGTACTAGTCTTTGGAGTATTGAAATAATTATTGTCGTAATTCTTTTGTTAAGTTAAACTAACGGATTACATAGAGACCGGTAAATTAAGAGAAAAGATTAGAAGAATCGATAAATCAAGCGAAAGGATTACATAGAGAATCGACAAATTATTTACTTTTTGTCCTGTTAGCTTAACTATTGAAAACTCGATGAGAAAAGTTTTGTTAAGAATATTATTTAGAGATGACGAAGGTTTTTTTATCCTGAAGTTATATATTAGAAGAGTTTAAAAAATCATCCGTGGTCATTTGATTTTTAAGAGTCAATTATATTTGTGTAACAAAAGGGATTTTTTTAAGAGCCAAGCTGGGAGATGTATGATTAATGGTGTCATGTTAGAAATAAACTAGCAGTTATATCTTCATAATGCGTTATGATATATATTAACATAATGAGTCGATTTTATATATGTTTTATTTTTATTATTTAGCAGTTTAATCAAAATTATCTTTCAATTACTATGCAAAGTATCATTATATATTGGCTTCATTCCTACCAAAATACTATATTTAGATCTTTGATTACATTTATATATAAAAATTTACATTCCTTTCAAAATACATACTAGTGTACACATTCATTTTATTTATTTCTCGCAGGGATGTGCATGTTTTGTCTATGTATATATAAAGAAGCTAACATCAGTACTGTGTAGTATATTCATTGATAGATCGTAAGAAATTGATGGAATTAGGATGAATTGTAAGATAGATTGATAGAATTGGTGGAGTTGCTTTGTGTTGGATATGTATACATCGATATTGATAATGTGATTTAGTTATAGAATAAGATTTAAAGTTTAATTTTGAATTTGAATTTAAATTTTAAATGAATTCCAGTATAGTTAGAACTATATGTTATAGCACAATTAAAATTGTACAGATAAGAAGTTATTGTACACAATTTTAATCATACTAGAATACATTATATATATATATATATATATATATATATATATATATATACACACACACATATATTGAGAGAGACAGAGAGAGATTATATATCATTCAATGACGGAGGGAGATCAACGCCAATGGAAGCCAATGCACCCATCGAAGCTGGCAGAACCCTCTAATATGGGATTACATTGTTGTGCTAACCTGGCCTTACTTTTAGATGCACCAGCTGCATCCAAATAAAATATGTCGACGCTATTAGTTTAGGTTTATCGAGGGAGGGAAAGGTTGATGTAGGGATGGTGAAGGACACCTTCAATTTTTTTTGGTCGATTTGTGTATCCTCTAAGAAGCTCCACGGTGGAGTCATAGAAGCTGTTGAGATAAGTTAATCAAAGCTTGAGTAGGGAGTAGTGGTGGTGTTGCATTAAGATGAAGTGATATGTGGAAACTAAGGTGGCGGGAGTAGGCTAGTCGTAGGTGTGTTGTTTGAGCAGATAATATCATTGTTAAAGACCATGATAAACTCCACCACGTTAATTTTGGGCTATTTTAATTGTACAAATAACAATTAGGGTAAAATATGTTATCGTCTTTGAGTTGTACACATTTATTTAACGATTCTCATGTTTTTCACAAAATTTTTGTGATTCATGATTTTTTGAAATATTAGTCTAAGTTATAGTTTTTAGTAAAATGACTAAGTTGCCCTTATTTCTGGTTAGTCTTGTTGGGTTTTCTAACGTGTTGTAAGTCTAAAAGCAGCAAAAATACATGTCAAACACGTCAAGAACAACCCAAGATCACATCAAAATCGAGACTAATACATATATTTACATTAAGGTGAATACTAGGTGACATAAAGATTGAATCTTTAATGAAAAACGTACCTTTCCTTTTCTTCTTTCAAAACCGTGGGGTTAATGAGCAATCACCAAGTAATTACCATTTCATAATACTCTGAAACGACCTTTATGACATCGAGATAGAACCCCAAGCGTGATTCCTCTACAACAGTAACACACGGATTAAATAGAAACGTTTACTAGCATTAAAAGTATAAACGATTCACCTTTTTCTCAAGAATCGGATGAGATTTTGCAGAAAGAAGAGCGCACGTTTGATCAACTCTATGACCAGCAACTATTTCTCACTTCTCTCCTAAGAAAAACCGTAAAATTCTCCCTTTATTTTTGGTGGAACCTCACGACAATGTGTAGTATTCAGAGGGGCATCACTTGTATGTTGAAAACTAGGGGTTTTCCCTTTTTAAAGATAAGAGTTTTAGTTCATAAAACTACTTAACAATCCTAATGCCATTAGGACTTTGTTAAGTCTTTTATAAAAATAAAATTCCTCTTTAAAAGACCCTCATTGCCATGTGCATTGATGTAGATAGTTGAAAGATTTTATTCTTTTAATTTTCCCACAATAATCTTGTCTTAATTTAAGACAAACTTCCTAAATTTTCTCTCTGTTGTCTTCATACATATTTTCATTTGAGACATCATATTTAATAAATAATCTTTGTCTTAAAATCATGTAAGAAATATTTTTTCTCATCCATATTGGGCCTAATTACCAAAATTGACTTAAATACCCAATCTGGCCCAATAGCTGAAATTTGACCTAAGGTGAAAAACTGAAAGTACACTTTTTGGTTTTTTTTTCATCCATGTGCGATCTGTAGGACTATTTAATAAAGGCGATGTGCTTAATAAGGCATAAATCCTAGGTGGTCTCCAGTATGACACTATGATCACACTAAATTAAATAACTGACGAGCGGTGTTAACAACCCTACTATAATTCAAATAAATCCTTTGACCTGCGATATCTTGATTAGCATAAGGCATGTTGCTAACACCCTTATTTAGTGATAAATCACTTTTCTTGATTTCATTTGGGTGCGGCCACACTCTTCCCAATCTCGTCTATCAAGCGGCCAGTGATATCTGCTCTCATTTATCCCTTCACTTAACTTCTGCTCTTAATTATGATTCTTAACATACCTAATCATACCCATACTTGTCAACCTTTTACATCCACGTTAGGCATATGTCAAAGTACACTAAAAATCACAACAAAAGACAGAGTGATTTTCAGTCTAAGGATAATATTTGACATTGGAAATACGGATTGCTCTCCAAATACAATTCTCTACATTATACCTATGCACTTTGCTAGATATCCCAAAAATCTATGACTCATAGAACATGATCATCTACAAAGTACATACTAGTCTTAATTTATTTCTATTCCCATAGAAATAAATGACTAGGGATATTTAGAATGTTAATCTCGTAACTTCCAGGTTCTACTATTAAGGTCCTCAACCTTGATACCTGAACTGCTTAATTAACATTCTTGGATGTTTTATCAAACACATACCATTGGTCAATACATGATATGATAAAATAATCCCTCATAATTTTATTAATCAATAATAAAAGTTACAAACAATGTATTGGGCTAGGTCTTACACTAACAATCTCCCACTAGCACCAGTCCCAATCAGACATAACCCTAAGACCAAAAGACATAACATGACGCTCATGTTTGGACCTGTCAGTTGCTTGGTCAGAGGATCTGCAACAATGTCTTCGCCTAGAACCTTGATCATCTTCACATCTCCTCTATCAACGATCTCTCGAATGAGATGGAACTTCTTAAATTTTTGTTTGGATCGATGGTGATTTTGAGGCTCCTTAGCTTATGCTATAGTCCCATTATTATCACACAAAAGTTCTAAGTTTCTAGGATAAATGGGACGACTCCTACTCTTGTAATGAACTTTTTGATCGAAACAGCTTCCTTAGCTACCTCAAATGCTACTATATACTCAGTTTCTGTTATAGAATTTTTCACTGTGCTCTGTTTAGAGCTCCTCTAGCTGATAACCCCTCTATTCAAAATGAATATGTATCCTAATTGTGCTCTTAAATCATCCTTGGTTGTCGAGGTCGAAGCATCAGTGTATCCCGTAACACTAAGCTCCTCTTGACCTCCATAAACTAAGAAAAAATCTTTATACCATCTTAAGTACTTAAGAATTTTCTTAATCGCAACAATCCTATAGCTGATGCAAATGGGACTCTATTAATGTGTTCTCTCTCTTCTCTAGAGGATGGGAAATCCTTCTTGGAGAGAACTACCCCTTGTTGTAAGGGCAATAATCCTTTCATGGATTATTCTATACTGAACCACCTCAGTATTTTATCTATGTACTTTTCTTGACTTAGTCCGAAGAGACGCTGCGATCTATCTCTATAGATCCCTATACCAAGTATAACGTCGCTTTCTCCAAAGTCTTTCATTGGAAAACACGTATTCAACCATTGGTTAACTTGTTGCAATGCTGAAACGTCATTTTCAATAAGCAAGATGTCATTGACATACAACACAAGGAACACTACTATGCTCCCACTAAACTTATGATATACACAAGTCTCATCATTGTTCTTGGCAAATCCAAACTCCTTAATGGATTCATCAAAACAAATATTCCAACTTCGGGATGCTTACTTGAGTACATAGATGTACCTCTTAAGCTTGCATACCCTATTAGGGTATTTTAGATCAACAAATCCCTCAGGTTGTTTTATGTAAACATCCTCGAGACGGTTTCCATTCAGGAAAGTCATTTTGACATCCATTTTCCATATCTCATAGTCCAAATATGAGCTATGGTAGACAATATCCTAATGGATTTGAGCATAGCCACTAGCGAGAATGTTTTGTCATAGTAGATACCATGAACTTGCTTGAAATCTTTCGCCACTCGCCTACCTTTGAAGATACCTCTCGCCTTCTCTTTGAAAATATATTTGCATTCAATTACCTTAGCACTTTCTGATGGATCAATCAAGTGCCAAACTTGATTATCATACATTGATTGCATCTCTGATTTCCTGGCCTATTGCCTTTTTTCTGCGTTAGGACTATCCAAGGCCTCTTGGTAAGAAGTAGGCTCATCATGATGAACAATCGTGATATCCTGTTCGTCAGTCATAATAAACCTGTACCTTTTGGGTTCCTAACGTATCCTACCTGATCTTCTAGGTACTTGAGTAATGGGTTCTTGTTCCACAACTTCTTGTGGATTTGAGACCATCTCCTTACTATCCTCTATAGGAACTTGTGCATCTACATCCTCTTGCACAAATTCAAGTTGTACACACTGTTTCCTTTAAGAATAAATTCTTTTTTTAAAAACACAGTGGTTCGAGCAACAAATACTTTGTTCTCGTTAGATTGTAGAAATAGTATCCTCTTGTCTCTTCAGGATACCCAACAAATAATCATTTATCTGTTTTGGATGAAAGCTTATCCAATGTTAACTTTTTAACATGCGTTCCACATCTCCAGATCCTTACAAAAGACAAGTTTGGTTTTTGACCAGTCCATATCTCTTATTGTGTCTTTTTGGCTGCTTTAGTTAGAGACCTGTTCAGCAGAAAAGCTGCAGTCTCTAGGGTATAACCCCAAAATGATAATGGGAGACTAGTTTGACTCATCATCGACCTAACCATGTCTAACAAGGTTTGGTTTCTCCTTTTAGACACATCGTTCCACTGAGGTGTTCCTGGAGGTGTGAGTTATCGTACTATACCACAATCTCGCAGATATTGGTCAAACTCTAAGCTCATATTCTCGCCACCTCGATTAGATCGAATAGATTTGATATGTCTTCCAAGTTTTTTTCTACTTCATTCTTAAAATCCTTAAACCTTTTAAAGGTTTTTGATTTATGTTTCATTAGATAAATATAGTTGTACTGACTATAATCATCAATGAACGTTATGAAGTAGCTATAACCACCTCTGGCTTGTGTACTTAATGGTCCATATACATCGGAATGTTTGAAAGGATTCTTTGTCGTTTTCCCGTGAATGCACGATTCGAAAGTGTGTAACGATTTTCAATCAAAAGACCCAAGAGCTCAATCTTTATGGAGTCTTTGCAAGCGTTTCTCACTTGCACGTCCTAAACGACAATGCCAGAAGTAAGAAAGGTTAAGTTAATTTGACAGAGCTTTCTTATTCTCTATGTTATGAGCATGAATTACTTATTAATTGATGGTATTCTACCTTTATAATGTGCTAAGTATGCTTCTTTGATTTCATTGACTTAAAGTTGATAATTCGTTGATGGTGAGCATGCATTGTGTTGATATATGTGTTTAAGCATGTGAATTGCTTATGTGAGCATACTTATTTGATTATGAAATGAATTGTGGATGTATTGTTCATTCATTTGCGTTTCATGTGTGGCACTTAGATGATATTCCGAGCTGGGCTCGATGCCGTATTGGGTACGATGTCGGTCTGGGATCGAGGATATTCTGAGCTGGGCTCGATGCTGTACTGGGTACGATGCCGGTCTGGGATCGAGGGAAATGAAAAGAAAAGAAACGAAAAAGAAAGAGAAAAGAGAAAGAAAGACCTCAGGGCATACACATGTGTTTGCATTAACATTCATATACATACGAGATGGCATTCATTTATGGCATAATTGCTTCTTAATTATTGATAAATGAATGTTTGAAGAATTGATTATGATGTTGTTGTTATTTGATCTTTGGATGGTTTATGCTTTGATTTTTTCATGATGATGATCTAGTTTTACATGGTGTGTAAAATGCCTATTGTGATTCAAGGTATGTATAAATATGTGTGATGGTTTGAAAGTTATGTTAAGGTGTTAAGGATGCAAGTTTGATTACATATATTGACAATTGGAGTATATAAGTGATTTATGTAAGTTATTAAGTGTAAACATGTATAATTTGTGAAGCTCATTTTTTTCAAAATCCATTTATCCTGATAAACCATATTGTTTTAAATATCATAATAAATCAGAGTGAAAATAGAGGAGAGAGAAAATGAAATATTCATTTCATAAACAAACTCAGTCCAAACTATTCATATTATAAAATATTTTACAGCAAAAACTAAATTAAGTTTGAAAATGTTTCAAACTCAAAATATGAATATTTACAAAATATGTACAAACATGTACAATCTCAAAAGTGGAAGCACACAAAAACATATGTATGAAGCTCGACCTCTGACAACAGCTATCCAGAGTAAGATCATGACAGCTCTGATCTAGTGACAGTTATCTGCGTCATGCGCATCATTTAGTCAATTTACACAATGGTGAGTATTTAATAATACTCATTAAGCTTCTTACATAATACTTGATTCGTATAATTAAAATGAGTGCAGGGAAATCAATATCCCACACGAGATATGATCTTCCACTATCTTAATTATTCAACCACTCACACGTATTTCATTTGCATTGGTCATATATTGACAATCAAATGATATAACATTTACATACTTATCCTTTCTTAACTTAACAATATTAGTAAACATGTTAAGATATCAAATTAACTTAACATCCCATTATGGTAAGCAATAACAATGCCTAAATTCAAGTTCTGAAATCATATATCTTGTCAATATCAAATTAGTATCATATTAACCATTATCATGTAATCAAACCATTCGTATATCAAACAAATCACAATCATCAATAAAGCATTCATAAATCAATAAGCAATAATCACAGATGCTAAGTATGAATGCGGTGCAATTGCATATGAATACGATGCAATTACATGCGAATGACTACGCCGGGGTCTTCTTTTCTCTTTCTTTTTCTTTTTCTTTTCTTTTTCTTTTTATTTTTCCCTCGGTCCCAAACCGATATCATACCTAGTACGGTAATGAGCCCAGCTTGGAATCATCGGTCCCAGATTGACATCTAGATCTCTCTCGGAATATAATCAGGCCCAGCCTGTATGTCAATATTTGTGTCACACAATAAATGCAACACAATGAGTGATCAATGCATTCATATATCATAATCTCACAGTCTCAATCACGTATGCTCAAACATTCTCAACAAAGCAATCATATGCTTTTAGAAATATCTCAAGCTCGTATAAATGTCAAACAAGATATCAATCAAGGCATTTAGCTAAATGAGCATGTAAATCAATCACATATCAACCCAAAGTCAACATGAAATAAAAGCATACGAATCTAGGCAAATATAGTCCTTAAATATGAATATCAAGGCAAGTATAATCAACATGCCAAAACAATCACAAAACATAGTAAATCATCATAATGCTCCTAAGAAAATGGCATAAATAATAAGATTTTCAGAACTTATGACCAAACAACCAAAATTTTTATCAATCAACCAAAAATCAACCATGACAAAGTATCAATCAACATTCAATCAACCATAAGAATAGACTTATCCACAATATGTCAACTAAGACATATATCCATTAGTACATTCGTTCCATTTCATATCAAGCATGAACCAAAACATCACATTATCCATATGGTTCATCTAGATCTAACAAACTCAACATATCATTATAGGTTAATTATATTTATATAGAAAGATGCCTAAAGCAAAGTACGAATCAATTTGTAAGCGTAAGAACACTTACCTCGAAAAGCAAATCAAAAGTAATAAGCTAACACAGCACAAAAATCACTCAGCACTCGTAAAGATCCCTAGTATGTAATTAATAACATATAAGGTATTAACTAACCATTGACACATTCATTCTTAACTTAAAAGAATCAAAACAATCATTTATCAACTTCAAGTCAACTATTCTCCATCCTTTCTTATACATTAACCTTACCAAGTTCCATCCAATTAAAGATTACCTTATCAAAACCACTTTCCATAATGTCATTTAAGTACTAATCATTCACTAACATATGATTCCAGCATCAATGTCCATTCAAACATAAGAATTCAACAAGATTCTTACTTCTAGCATCAACCATTTGTAAACCGTAACTAAACCCCACGTTTTTACTCCTTTCCATCAACTTTTCTTCTTCAAATTCTTCCTAACACATACATACTATCAATCCAAGTTTCTTACACTTCATTTCTTTAGTTCCAATAATCAAAACATTCATTAACAGCTATATCATTGAACAAACTCAAACCATAAGCCTTAACATCAACCTTATGTACCTTACTTACCTTATGAACTTTGGATGATTGATGGAAAAATAAATTCCAAAACCTCTTCCTTCGATCAAAACTTCACTTTTTCTCAGCTTCTCGGCTTCTATTTTACTCTGGGAAGAAAGGTAAGTAAATGTAAGTTTCTCTCACTTTCTCGATTGTTCAGTTTACATTTTTCAAGCAAAACCGAAATCCACGCGTGGTGGAGAGTGAAGTACGCGTGGTGGGCATGACTACGCGTACTTTGCTCACACTGCGTGTACTTCCTAATTTTCAGCATTTCTCGATTTTTTTTATTATTTCGTGTCAACCTTATATCAACCTTTGATAAACCTTTATATATTAATGTTTAAACATTTATTTATCATAATTTTAAGACGAAAAATACTCGAGATGTTACAATTGATTAAAAAAACTAGTTAGGCATGTTTGGAACCTATATAACGTAACATTCTGGATATTTTCGTCGTAAAATGACGATAAATATGTGTTTTATTGTTAATATATAAAGATATACGAAAGGTTGATCGAAGGTTGACGCAAAACGATCGACGAAAATCAGAAAACCCTGGAAATGAAAAGAACACAGTGTGGGAGGCAAAGAGCGCGGGTTCATAACGACACCGCGTACTTCACACTCCACCCCGCATACTAATCAGATTTCTGGAAAAAAAA
>CANYCX011831614.1:0-11159 GCA_948193385.1 Breynia disticha f. nivosa | reverse complement strand
CGGAAGAAGGTATCATCTTGTCAAATATAAATCAAACACAAACATATGGAATGTGACTTAGTTCATCGGATGGCTTACTGTACTGTCACAGGTTGTGCAGTTGTAGTAGTATTTGTAACCATAGCATCGGGACAGGTTTGCTCGCTCCGTTCACAATTTTCTTGATCTGCTAGCTGCCTGTGGACCTGAAGGCAATGTAGGCGTAGCAGAATGCCACAATTCACCTTAAGATTACTTAAAATCTGTCCAAGAATCAGTAAATCTGATGCAAACAAAGTCAGTATAAATTCTTAGATAATCAGATCAGAGAGTACAAAACATTAGAAGTTATTGTCCCTCAATGCAAATTCGCTCTAGGCAATATTTCGAAGGCGATCATTTTTAGCAAATGAAGGTGAATTAAAGTATTGTGCCGTATAAAGAGAAATATGTGACAAATCAATATGTGTCTATTTATCATGTATTCCTCTTCTTATACGATTAAAATGAGTTTGTTATAATTTTTTTATTTATTCAGTCATTTTTTATTTTTATGTTAGTTTTATTTTCTCTCATTTTAAGTTTTTTCCACACTTACACAAGTGTTAGCACAATCTCCTACACCACATAAGATGCTATTTCAACATTGGAGGCTTGCTAATGCAACTATCTATTGTTGACAAAAAAATGTCAACAATGGCCATCTTAGCTTATTGAGCGACTAGATAAAAATTAAAGTGTAAATGACTGAACTAGAAAAATATGGAAATTTTAGGAACTATAAGTAAAATTGGCTCCGATTAGACGAAAAACAAAATAATAGCACGAAACAAAGCAAAGCTCCCCCGGAAGGCCCAAGCATGTGGATTTCTCTTCCATCGTAACTCCATTAATACGTCGCCGTTTAAGCTTAACGGTGAGTCATTAGCTACATGATTATTGATTTCTTATTTATTTTTTAGTGTTGCTTAGCATCATTTAGTGTAATTAATGTCAGCTTATACTTTGTTGTGTAAAGATGCATTTTTGTCTGATGCAATTTATGTTTTGACTAATTTTGAGAATATGGTTTGTGTTATTTTCTGTGTTTGGAGGAAAATTTATTTATAATGTTTTTATTTGTGGGTGTTTCGGTAATGTTGGTGTTAGGGACCTGGATTGAGTAAGAATGTAATGGGATGATAAGGGAAGATTGAAGGAGTGAGCAGAAGGGAGAAAGAAGAATGGGCAGAATAAGAAGTAAGGAAGGACAGACTCAGAAAGAGTGGAGAAAAAAGAAAGGGGCAGAGAATGAGAATTGAGTTTTCATTTATGATATTTGATAATACATACGTAATTCACATCTACTTTTATACTTAACCTTATAACTGCTATATTATAACTGCTGTACTATAACTGTTGTACTAAGTGGTGGATATTGGTCCTAATAAGTAGGAACATGAAAGCAGTTAGAATTACCATTCTCCACTAATACATAACTGATCCCACTAACACACTCAATCATTCATGTGCAACGGCAGGTAACTACTAGGTCTTCACCTAGATCGATGGCTAAGAGGCTAGGTCCATGACAGTTGGGAATTAGTTGTGTTAGTTCTATTTGAATGGCGACGAGGTCGGACCAAGGTGTGGATGATGATTTTAGTGAAATATACAAGGAATATACTGGCCCTTTTTAGGTTCTAAGGCAAATAATGCAGTTGATAATTCTAAGGCGAATAAGCGGTCTGTGAATTCTGATGAGGAAGAGGAGCCTAAGGATCCTAATGCAGTCCCGACGGACTTCACTAGTCGGGAAGCAAAGGTTTGGGACGCAAAATCGAAGGCTACGGAGAGGAATTGAAAGAAGAGGAAGGAAGAAGAAATGATTTGCAAATTATGTGGGGAATCGGCCCATTTTACTCAGGTCAGATTATTAAGTAGTTTGACTGATGAAAAATGTCTTCACATTTCCGTAGTTTGTGGAAAATCAATTCATTTTACTTGCTTGGAAAGTTGCACGTCAATTTATTGAAGACCGAGTTTGTGAAGATCTGCATAAGTTCTCAAGGGGTTCACCACAAGGTAGGGACAGCATAGGATATCTTTACGGCATCCATAGAAATCTGGTATTCACATTTTTGTGGCTTTTTATACCCTGTAGATTCTTGTATTATAAGAGTCGACTGTTCTGATTTTATAATAATGCATTTATTGCTCGCTGTTTGTTTGCAGCAAGAGGCAAGTTTTTAGCTTCAAGTGCTATGTGTGCGGTTGAAGTTACTTTGATGCGTGAATCTCCAAACTGGAAAAATATACTGAAAGAATATTCAGATTTTTTTGGAATGGATGCAGTTCCTGCGTAAATTGTTGATAGCATCTCAAATCATGTGCTTATCAAACTGTTCATTTCCTGAAGCTTATGGTAGTGATGGAGCTAGAGGTCGCTCAAGCCATTCTAAATCCCCTGCACATGCCCCTTATGCACCAAACTCATATGGTTCATATAATGCTCACAATCATAGTATGGGTGGTTATAGAACTGATGGGTGGGATAATGAGAGACGGAGATCTGAATTGCAATCTGGTCGTCAGGTTGGAAACTCAAACTTTCCTCAGACATCAGAAGAATTAGTCGTAGCATAAAAGAGAGTTGGTGGTGCTTAGTCTAGTTCGTGACAAGGAAGAAGATGAAGAGAATTTCAAGCATCATGAGGTACAATTAATATCTGAACCTACTGCGTCTTGTCCATGTTAAACTGTCTGATTAACATTTCTTTTTCTGGCTCCAATGTTTTGTTGACAATCAGGGAGATGAGAGAGAATAACATGGAGAAAGTGGCCATTCTACGGGAAACACACACAAGGCAGTGCTCTTCGCATTGATTGCAAAAGGCGGCAACAACAGGCACAACAAGTGCCTGCATCTGGTTTTGGCAGTTATAAACAATATACTTATTCTGACTATGATGGATCTTCTTCTAATTCTCATTATGCCACTGTTAATCAGCCTATGGGTACAAGAAGTAGGCATCCAAACCATGTTGAAAATTATCCTCAAAGGCCTCATGAAACGTACTGCTAGTTCCATCGTCAGACGCACAAGGATTTTGGAAAAGCTTACAATCAATACTAAGTAGGATGTAGGGGAGCTGGTTTTGGTGAGTTGTCCCACTCTGAGCAAATAGTGGCCAAATTCTTGTCCCTTCAGGTTTTATTGTTCTTCCATGCGGTTCCCACGAATTTAACTGTCACGTTTCTGTCTGACAATTGTTTCTCAGTTTGCATCCACATAAGAACCTATTTGAATGTGAACAAGAAATTATCTTCAAAGCTTTTAACAGTGTTCCAATTGAACTATTCATGTACAACACAGTTATGTCACAGTTCTTGTAAATCACTATTGCCATTTCGGTTAAGTTGCTGATAGTAGAATTATTTTACTTCCCCCTTAATTTGCTCTCATCATCTTGAATTTCCCTCAAAACTTTTCAGGATCCAGATCGTTGGTCCACTTGGAATAATCCAAAGAGAAGGATGAAATCAGGTAACCATTGTAGCATTCAAAAATTTTCCAAGCCTCAAAAATGGAATGATTCAACACCTCAAAACCTGACACAGGTGAAGTTTATTTTCTGGTTTAGTAATGTTGAGTCTCCGGCCCTTTACTGCAACAAGATAAGGTTCAGGTTTTACGTTCGTGGTTGTTGGAGTGCTATACATAGTTCTGGAATTTTTTTTTAAATAATCATCTGGTTTTCTGTGTGCTTCCATTGTACAGTACTGAGTAATCATCTGCAGAGCTTTTCTTTTATTGTGGCAATTGCGAGGGAAAGCAGTTATGTTTACTTTAGCCGAAGCTAGTAAACACATAAATGATTATTTAATTTCTAAAATTATTTAATTTTTTTAATAATTAAAATTAGTCCGATTTACTGGTTCATTGATTTTGATACAGTTTGATATTGGTTCGTCTACAGTGTTCTTGTATCATAGGTTGTTATTGTTCATTAAAGTATGAGATAATATGGTATTGTATTAGATGATATGCTAAAAAGAACAAAATCATAAGAACTCACAAAACTCATGTTTCATTGTTTTATTAAGATTTTTAATGCATGAAAAAACAACAATAATTCATACAATCAATTAGTGGTGTAAATCGGTTCAGATTCGCCGGTTCTATCGGTTCAAGAAACCCTTGAACTGGAAACGGAACCAAGTCCAGCTGGTTCGGGGCGATTCGGTTCCAGTTTTAGTTCGACAGTTCTGATTCGTTTTTCCTTCAAAAATTAACCAAACTCTCGATTTGAAACCATGAATTGCCGGTTTATGGTTCCATGTTTCATGGAATCGAAACCGGACATGGTCGGTTCTTTCGGTTCAGGTCAAGTTCTGGTTTCGGTTCCAGAACCTGGCAGTTCCGGTTCAAATTTTACACCTCTACCATCAATTAAAAAAACAAAATTAGTATGTTTCTATTTAAACCATGTTAACTCATACAATACAAAATCATAAAACAAACAAAGTATTACAGATCAATTTAAATAATAAAATTGAATCGAACCAATATTTCGCTTACTGAATTACTGATTTAATCGGCCAAATTGTTCTGATTTTTATAACATTGACGATAACGAAGAACAACACGTACATAGATTGTTTTAAATGAGGTAGGCCATCCTCGGAGATGCCTCTTGTGGGAGTTGGCATTATCGTACTAGCTCTGTTCAATGTGTACCAAAATTTGTCACCATTCTGCTCAGCATCAATCCTTTAATTCACACCATTTAATATGTTTTTCCTTTACCAAACTTCTTCCAATGTTAACATTATCTTTTAGCAAATTGCAATCGAATAATATGTAACTTCTCTAAACTAAAAATTGATGGTAGCAGCTTCCAAAATCTTATAAGCAACCATATGGCCGCTCTAAAATACCGAACTCTGTCAGTTTGTTAACTTTAGCATCATAGAGTTTTTGTGAGAAAGAATCTATGCTCTTTGTTTCGTAGAAGACGAAGGTTCTCGACAAAAGTTTTCCGTTGGTTCAACTCTTTGGTAATCCTATAACAAAAACAAATGGAATGAGTTTGTTAAGATGTCTATTCATTTATGAGTTAGTCACAATTATTCCGGGACAAGCAGAAGAAGTTTGATGGAGATGTTTAGTAGGTTTCAATCTTGCTGTTAAACAAAATGAATGTAACATCAGCAGAGAAGAATGGGTCCATCCATGGCTCCTCCATATATGTATTGCATAGTGGTGTGGCAGTCATTTTTAAACCTTAATGGACCACTTTGCTGGCAATGAGTTGTTCCCAATTTCACTTTTTCTATACAACTTTCCCTTTCCTCTCACAGATGTTAATCTTTTCATTCTTCCATGTTGCAGGCTTTCATTGAGTAAAACTAGTTGAAATTCAAGCAATCCCCTGTAAAGAGCATCCAAAGATGCGATTTTTGTAATCAATTCGGGTTCACGGATCGGAATATGCCAGTAATTTTTTTAAAATATTATTATTTATAGCATGAACATTAACATCAATCAACAAAATTAACTTAAAATATCTCTTGACTCATGTGTTACGAGGCTAGAATTTCAACGCAGAAATATACCTGTGTGGCACTTCAAGACTACATTTCTGAGTCAAGTCTTGATTCATCTCCGATGTTTCACTGATTTCATCTTTTTATAGGCTCATCAGTGGTGCGAAGACACATGTCATTAGAAGATACTCCAAAAAAATATACACATCAAACTTATTTAATTGTTTTCAAATATAATCGTTTAAAATTTTATTTTAATTCAATTACAAATTTTTACAATATTTATTCAATTTTCAAATTTATTTACAAATAAATTGGTACAAAATTGAAATGGACAAATTGGTACAAAATTGAAATGGATAATTGTAGCTTTAGTGGCTCTTCCGGAAGTACTCGTGGTGAATGTGGAGAAGCTGACACGTTCAAGTTTGAAAGTTATGAAATACTCCCTCTGCAGACCAATAAGCACACCAAGACAAAACCTTTTCTACTCACAATTCCTATATTTTACTTCAACAACTTCACTATATTTACATTATCCTCATCTCTAAAACAACCTCTCTTTCTCTCTCTAATTTTGGTGCCTCTTAATGTAAACCATCCTTCATTCATTCTTCTATTGAAACCATTTATTCATTCAGGTTTGTTTTTTTTTGCCTCTCTTTCTGTTTTTTCTTTTAATGCTGTATTAGTTGTCTTTTTGTGATGTGGGTTGTGTTGAAGTTCCTTAATTTTTATATGATCAACCATGTTTGGTGAACCATTAAATTCCCATGTTTGATAGATGTTGTTTTGGTTTGAAATGCAGGCCTTTTGACTTGGTTGTTTGGAGTATGTTGAGGGGTTTAGTGGTTATGCTAGATTGTTTGAATGAGTCTCTGAAATTCTAGAATAATGGTTTGATTGTTTTTAGGCTGAAATTTAGGTTGTAGGTGATAAAGGTTTAGTCTTTTCTGTGTTGGAGGAAAATAGTGTCTTTTTTGAGGTGAAAGGTTAGATTTTTTCAGCTGCATATGAGAATTGCGGTAAAGATATTGTCTTTAGGTTATGGATCGCGTAAACTTAGGTGGAACAGAGAACAAGGTTGATCTTGAGAGTGGTGGGACAACTAGCGATGTAGAGAGAATGGATGATCTCGTTTTGTCTAATCAAGTGAGGAATAATAATCTTTTGAATAGGTTTTGTGGTGGAATTTTGTGTTCGAATGGATCCGTCGATTCTTCGAATTACGGGGAGGTTTCTGATGAGAACTTGGAGTTGTTGGGTGACAAGAATTTAGATGGCGAAGATGGTCAACAACGTATGCCTTTTCTGGACAAGAAGCGTGTGGAAGAGAAACATAAGAAGCAAAATTTTAAAAAGCCTGCAAAACCACCCAGACCTCCCAAAGGTCCATTGTTAGATGCTGCCGACCAGAAGCTCGTGCAGGAAATTGCGGAGCTTGCTATGAGAAAACGTGCTAGGATTGAACGCATTAAAGCATTGAAGAAGATGAGAGCAGCAAAGGCGTCGTCTTGGAACAGCAGTGTATCTGCAATGATCATCACAGTTCTGTTCTTGGTTATCCTTATCTTCCAAGGTACGTAAGCATTCTGAAGATGAGGCTTTATTCATATTGACTGTTTATAAACTGTCAACATGCCACAATTTTGTTCTGCAGCTGCTTTTAATATACAAACTGCCATTTTAGCATCTTGTAAGATTGCAAACGTTTCTCAAAACGATTGATGGAGGACTAGCGGTAGCCTTGTGTTAGAAGCCACAACTTGTTACTAGTTGGTGGTAGTTGATAGATGGAACTCCATACGAATGGTTCATATATTTGTTTGAAGCTTTGTGTGCCTATAAAATCATATCTTAGGATTCATGGTTGCTGAGTTTTAACATATATTTGTACCAGTCGTTTAACATTTAGTTACCTTGTTGTATGAAGCTTGCAGTGTTCTATAAATTTCCTCTGAAACACGTAGATGTATTTGGATGATTAGAATGTTTTAATTCTGTTCTAGCATGACTTGTGCATCAAAACACACCAACTTCAAAACCATCAGCCTAAAATATTTCTTATTTACAGCGTGGGCATGAATATCATGGAACATGATCTATTTCCGGGGAAGGTTTCGCCAATTTGGTGCATTCTTTTGTGCACAAGGTTTTGTTTGTTCCGAGGTGCCTCTCGACGGCAATTTCTATGTATCCCAGTCTCATCGTATTGATTACTCTTTTCTATTTTTATCCCATCTTATCGCACTCCAGCCTCGGCGTGTATTTAGTAAATGCCGTGCACGTAATCTTGCATCTGATTTGCGCAGAAATTTTTCACTTCGAATATTTTAGTGTCGAATTGTATTTGACCTTTACCTGTTATGATGTAATTTCCACATTGCCTGCAGGATGTTGCTCATTTGATATCATCTAAACCTTCCATGCAGGATTTTGCTCAAGAAATAGCGGAAGCATGTTGTCTCAAGGGTCTCCTGAGCCAGCAACCGCTACAAATGAGGACTTGATCTCAGTTGAATTTTACAAGAACTTCTCTGCGTATGATGATGTACCAGAAACCGGCTATCCTAGGTGCGTGTCTATTCTTTCTATGATCCTATAAATCTCTTTGACGCGAGTTCGATCAATTTTTCGTCATTATTACGAGAACCAACTAAAGAATGTTCCGCATTTTTACACATTCTACGCAGTTTATCAGAAGGTCAAGTTCCGCGATCTGGGCTGAGGAAGAAGTGAAATTGGGGACTCCAATTTGTGGCATGACAAATAAGACTGGAACTGATTCTGTGGACCAACTTGGACATTTTGATCTTGTAAATATATGGCGTAGAAGACGGAAGGAGATTAGGATAGTGTTGATAAAGCACAGTTTGTACAGTGTTTTGACTTGTAGGATTACTGAGTAATGGTTTTTCAGTTCCTTTCATTCGATCAAATCACGTCTTCCTATCTAATGAAATAGTTGTTCTAGGCTTAAAACGATGCTTAATCTGTAGGGCTGTAATTGAGCCAAGCCAAGTCGATATTCGAATCCTCCGATAATCTGCTATGTTTTTCTCTTTCGACAAGTCATTTTAGTTGCTTCCACCAACATGTAAATCCTCGAATCTAATTTCTTAACGAAATGGTTTTAGTCCCCTCACTTGTTTGTCCCATTAAGGTTGTGCCCCCACAGACTACTAACTAGTGGTGGGGGCACCAGAAGGTTCTGAAAATCTTAGACAAGGCGGAGGAGCGTGAAGCTGGCTGTAGAGTGTAGGATGAAAGTTGAACGACGGGTGAGGGAGGAAGAAGAACTCAAATGACGTTTCTATTTTTTTTAATTAATTTTTTTTTTCTAAACTAAGGGACCAAACGACGCCATTTGGTTTGGTCCCTTTTGTTTTAAAATAAAGGGTCAGATTGCGAAACGTACTTAAACTTGAAAGGATGAACAAAAAGTAAAAGATTAGGAAGGGGGCTCTCTTCTGTCAGTCAGAGACGTCAATTGCAGCTCCTTCCGAATCGTCTCACCGTTATTGTGTCACGTCTTCTGCCGTCCGTCATCATCTGTCTTACATTCCAAGGCCAAGGTAAGATTTTATACCAAAAAATTCAGTGTAAAATGTGTGTATATTTTGAATCAATCATTGAATTAATTATGGGTCTAGCTATCTGGGTTTGTGAATTATTTATTCAGTGGGTTTATTTGAGATTTTCATATGGTTGTTGAATTGAGTTTTGTGATTTGAAGAAATTGTATTTTAGTTTGGAATTCAAATGGTATTAAGAGCTCAAAGATTGTTGCTTTTTTATTGATTTTGTTTATAATTTGATTTTGATCTTTAGAGGAGTGAATTGACCTCTCTATTTTGCATATTGTTTTCTTATGATTTTGACAGTTTTAGCTCAAAGCTTTGTTGTCAAAGTTTTTTTTTTTCCTACATTTAAGGGTTTGATGAATAGTTGCAGTTGATTGAAGTTGATCTTTTCTTTAATTTGCTCCCTTTTCTATTGACTATGTGTTGCTTGTTTCTGCAGCATAAAAATATTACAACTCTTGCCATATCCTTATATCCACTTCGTGAGGCTTAACATTGCTTCTTTGTGTAACTAATGTTGCAGAGAAGATAGAAAACATAGACAAGGCTTGGATCCATGACTTTGGAAGGATTTATAGGGCCAACACCAAAATCGAAAACATCTGATTCTTTCATTGTTCCACCAACTAGGATACTGTCATGGCTTGTGTCCCTTGTATATGCTCTTGATTTTGATTGTCGTTCATTTAGTTGTCGAATGCTACAGTTTAGGATCAGTTCATAGCTCTTGTATATGCTCTCTCAACCGAGTTTTAATACAATTGTGTATTCAGGACTCGAACACAAAAGATCTCTAGTTAAGTTAGAACAACTTCACGTCAGTTAATCTACGTATTCGGTGGTTCCTTTTTGGACCATGAATTCTACCATTGATAGTTGACTTCAAGAACAGAATGTTTACTTCAATCTTTACTAGTTTGACATAATAGTTGGAGAATTTTTGTAATCTTTGCAAGTGCGGAATGTTAATTTTTTTTTTTGTTACATTGGAGGGTTAAACTGAACCCGAGTGTACAGGAGTGGTGGGTGCTATACTAAGGGGGTTTTGTCAATCTAGAGAATGAGACCCCTATGATGTCTTCCGTAAGGAATCGTCTGACTTCCTCCGGGGGTATCCAAAAAATGGAGACCCAATGGTCGCAGTAGTCCAAGGTTTGCCATTGAGTCAGCTGCTCTATTACCTTCTCTAAAAACGTGATGGAATCGCACCACCCAATCCCTTGTAAGAAAGCTTCTGCAAGACGTAATAATGGGGGCGAGCGGGTGGTGATCGGGTACTGGATGTTCCATGAAGTGAATTGTCATCTTCGAGTCAAGGGACACAATTAAGCGTACAATTCTCTTACTCCAAGCCAATGTCAGGCCATATTATAAACCCCAAAGTTCAGCCTCCATTGCATTAGCGTGTCCCAGGTTGCAAGCGAACCCACAGACCCATTGTCCATTTTCATCCTTAATGAGCCCACCACAAGATGCGTTTCCACCTGCTTTCGAAGCTCCGTCAGTATTCAGTAATGCCCATGATGTTGGAGGAGGAACCCACCCAATGAGCAATTCACGTTTCTCCTCATTTGCCCTGTTCGCCTTAGTGAAGAATGTTAATTATCAAACTATAACTGTCTGGGAAGCTACCGTCCTATAGCTCCTCACTGCTGTCTATTTTATTGGATTCGGTGTCCTCTAAAAATAATTTCTGGGTTCATTATTGATTAGGCTATTTAGAGAGAAAAATTAGATAAAACAAAATATTTATAATCTATTATTTTTGTGTATATAATAATATTTAGAAAGAGAAAAAAGGAGAACGACTGAGAAAAAAAAGAGATTGTATTTTAATGGTTAATTAGAATATAACAAACAAAAAAATTAGTCATTAAAAATATAAAAATCAAATAAAAATATAAAAAATTGACACATCGGTCTTATTTTTTTTTTTTTTGGTCAAGCCCCGGTATCCTCGACCCACTGGGCCGAGACTAATCCAGTTCGGGAAGGAGTTGGGGGTTAAGGTTCATTTCCCTTCCAATCGACGTTGCGGGGGATCGAACCGTGGTCCGCCCTACCAAG